>ML813849.1:118364-151597 GCA_009831015.1 Picea engelmannii | reverse complement strand
GTCAAAACCAGCAGTGGTTTTATGGAAAAAATATGAACTCTAAACTAACTTCTAGTCACTTGCTAATCATTCTCTAACTTAAGTGAGTCACTAACATTTTTGGTTGCCCCTCCCTGGTGTTCAAAACATAAAACCATAAAATCAACCTTGCAGGCAGTCTTGGAGATTGGAGTCTTGATTTTCTAAGTTTTGAACCCTTGGGGGAGCATAGGTTTGAACTGGCTTGGAGTTTCAAGTGTGTAGCAGTCAAGAATTGAGGTGGGCTGCTTGGAGATTCAACAAAGAGTGAGGTGCGCTGCTTGGAGAGTAAACAAAAATTGAGGTTGGCAGCTTCAACTTTGGCCGTTTCTTGTGCAAACTTAAAATATTCATCTACATCCAGGTTCTTCTCAGTTCTTTCATGGCATTTTATATTCTTATCAGTGTTTTTATTTTGGGCAAAACGTGTCATTTTCTCTTCTATATTCTTCACTACAGTCACACATTTAGAAAATGAGGAAACATTAGAATGTAGGGAGAATGTCAGTGCCAATAATCATCTTCTAAACTGCAGATGTCGGACATCTCAATCTCCTCCTAAATTGGGATGATCAATCTGCCCATAATCTTCGTGACCAACTTTGCCCCTATTCATCCATCACTCTGAGCTGAATTGTGTAATGGCTGATTTCTTGGATGTAAGCATCTATTGATTGATTTGACTACCATCGCATGTATTACCATTGTTTTTGTTGGTCCTTCCAGTAATTGACGAGGTAGAATTTGTCTTTGGCGATGGTTTTGAAATTGTCTTGTGTCATACCTTGAGTGGCACTGAGCCTTTGGCTGAGCTCACACAAGTTCTCCCACCAAAACAAATCTTCTTCACTCATTCACAGCTTTATGAACGAAACTTCATATTCATATGTATACAGCTGCACCTCCTAATACAATCAAGTTGTCTCAACTAGTTGTTGAGTCGCAGAGTGTAGCTCTGACAGTCATAGGGAGGAATTTTCACCTTGGTCTCCACTTTGAGTGAGATTCCTAAATTCGACAGTGGTATTGCTTCTCAATTTCAGATTTGAATAGCTCACAGAGCTTCTTTGAGAGGTACCTGCCTGTAGTGCTGTGACAACGATTGTCAATGTCTACAACATATGAGTCATTTTTTTGGACTCTGTTCATGTTCCCCATTTTACTTATGAGCTTTAAAATTTCCTTCATTCAGCTCTTCAATTCGTCTTTGTGATTTGTTTTCCATCTCCTTCCTTGTCTGAGAAGTTAGAACGAGTGTTTACCATAAACTCTCTACAAATCTCTTGCAATTAAGTGTGACATGATGCTTTAATACCAATTTGATCCAGAATGGGAGTACACTTGCAGAATTGCTGCAACCACAACACAAATTACAGTACTTAATTTATCAGACAATCTTATGAATATGGTGTGCCTCAAAAACTTAACAGTGATCAGAGAAACATTGCATCTTAGCATGATAGATTGGGCAGCAAATAAATTTTAAATTTGTATTAACATAATGAAATTATAAACTGTACAACAGAGATATGAACAACTATCAAAGCAACCAATTAATCAACCCCTTTAAAATGTCATCAAGAGGTATAAATAATCTAGTTAGGGGATTATCAATGATGGGATTAGAGTGAAAGAGACAACCTTCTATTGAATCAACAACCCCTTAATACATCATAAGTCAAATCAGAGATTACTGGAACAAAGAGGGTTTATAAACAACACGTCAGCCTCCTCTTCCAGCAAAGAGTGGTCCACTATGATAAGCAAAAACAGCCCTTTCCACAAAGATATGGTGGCCTTACATTCACATAAGATCTGTGTGAAAGAAGAAGATAGAAGCTCCAATTTGTCAAGCCCTTCCTCCTTTTGGCCTTAGAGGGATTTTCATCCTCTTGAAGTTCTGCCTCACTATTGAGAGTTATTCTCCTTTTATAGCTTTCAATTTAGACCACTCTACAGTAAAATATTATTGAGAAACTCCTAGCTCCATCTTTCCTACATTGGAATCTTCCACAATGAGGGCATTCCTTGGATCAAACATTAAATATATTTTTTCTGCCATGTGCCATCATTCGAGCTCATGTGCTCTTCTAAATGGACCCATTTTTCCCTTGCAGATGCTGCGAAAATGCTACATACCTCCTCCCATGCTTAGAGATGATGCAAAATATAATTATAGAGGCCTTTAGTAGAGTGTCCCTTCATAAATAGTTGTTTTTTCCTTAAAATATGATTTGATTATGTCAAACATGCCACTTGGCACATTGTCCAATGGAATGCTCCTCTAAAGTGGGTGTTTTATCCTTGTAAAAGCCACATGACATGTCATAACCTTCTCCAATGGAGGGCTCTCCTGTAGGTAAGTTCAAACTTGCTTGTGAAATATGCCAATGGGTCTACATCAACCCTCCAATGGTGTAACATGCCTCCAAATATGTGAATCTGCCTTGAGCACTGTGAAGAAGACACCCCAAAAGTATTCTTTACAGGAAATAATTGAAGAAATTCGAGGTACTCTGAGGCTGCCAAAACGGGTCTGTCCTTGACCTGAAATTTGGCTCTAAGTTTCAATCTCCAAGATCTGTCCTTTGCTGCTGTTTTAGCACAGAAAACAGTCAAGTAACTTTCTGCTCATAATTTTTATGGTTAAGTGCTCTTTTGAGGTGCCCTTGCAAGTGTTTTCATACCCAAATGTTAGCACATGCAATATACTCAAAACAAATAACACTCCTCTTGATCTTTACAACTCTAACAAGCTGATCTATACTCTAAGCATGCATGAAATGAACACAATTATTTTTGGTCAACATGACCCTGGATAAAACCAGTTTGGAATGAAAGTATATATAATGATGATCTCAAGTAGTGAATACAACAAGGAAGCTAATACAATGGAACCTGATACAATAGCGACTCCTCACGAGAAGATTTGGAGTTCCAAGAAAAGAAATGCACCCAAGCTTAGTGTGCCCTCTTTCCTTGTTGCTCTATCCACTGAAGTGATGCACCCTCCTTCCTCCTTGGTCCAATGAAGAATCCCTTCCACACAAACAACCTGTTGTGTTTCTCCTCCAACATGAGCCAAATAGATCTGAGATAGCACAAGTCCTTCTAGTGCCTGCTAGTGGTGCGCCCTCCTCCAAGCAATAACCAACACCAACAAATAATAAAGACCTAAGCCTCCATGAGCCCTCCATGGATGGAGGCGCCCAAGCTTCCCTCTCTCAATGCTTCTATTCCCATCCTCTTGCCCTTCTCCAAACTCTCTTGGTGAACATACAAGTGAATGAGCCTCCAAATGCCCTATGTGCCCTTCATAAGGAATCATAAGGAAACCTAAAAAGTGGATGGCTAAGATCATCCCAAGCCATCCCTAATCAAAGGTTGAGATCTCTCCAAAAGAATCTCAACTCAAAACCCCCTTTGTATTAAGGTGAGCAGAGATGTTACCTTTGAGGAGGAGGTAGCCTTCAAAAGATCTAGAGGATCTCACATGGAGATTGATAGTGAGAGACATGAAGAGATGGTGCCATCTCTCCCTAACCCTCCAACAATTCAGAGGGACACAGTTGAGCCTATTGATCCAATTGATCCTGTTGATCTTGTAGCTCCAGTTAATGTTCCTAGAAATATTGTAGTAGGTCGGAAGAGACCTGCATGGGCTCGTCAGGCTCTACAGGAGGTAGAAGGACATGCAACTCCTCGTGGTACCTTCTAAGAGAGCAAGAGACCTCAGAGATATTCGTGCTATGCCGCAGCTATGAGCCACATCATTGATTCTGAGCCTTCCTGTTATGAGGAGGCATCTAGTCAAGCCAATATGGAGAGATGCCATGATGGAGGAGTATCAGTCCATCATGAAGAATGATGTGTGGGATATTGTTTCGATACTTGAGGTGAAGTTTGTAGTAACTTCCAAGTGGATCTATAAGATCAAACACACAACTGACCGGAACATCGAGAAGCACAAAGCGAGATTTGTTGCTAGAGGATTCTTTCAGGTGGAGGGACTAGATTATGAGGAGACATTTTCTCTTGTTGCGCGATACACTTCTATCCAGACGATTATTGCCCTTGCAACATCCATGGGTTGGAGACTACATTAGATGGATGTGAAGACAACCTTTCTCAATGGAGAGATTGAGGAAGAAGTATACATTGAGCAGTCAGATGATTTCGTGATACATGAGAAGGAGTCTCATGTGTGCAGGTTGGAGAAGGCCCTGTATGGACTCAAGCAGGCACCTCGAGCTTGGTATGCGAGGATTGATGGACACCTGATGAGTTTAGGCTTCAACAAAAGTGTTGCTGATCCCAACTTGTACTACACGACTGTTAATGGTGAGTCCCTGATTTTGGTCGTCTACGTTGATGATTTATTCCTCACCGGTACAGAGAAGGATAAGTGGGTTTGGGCTTATAGCCCAACGTCCCTTGTGGAGAGCACATGAGGACACGTCAAGGGAGTTGACGTTGATGTCACACACTATGGGAAGTAGCCTCTAGAAGTCTAGATCATACTCCTTTGTGATTGAGTTGAGTTGATCTGTGAGGACACTTATCCGAGAGGGATAAGTGGGTTTGGACTTATATCCCAATGTCCCTTGTGGAGAGTACATGAGGACATGTCAAGGTAGTTGATCTTGATGTTACACACTATGGGGAGTTGACCCTAGTGTTTCTAGAGGGAGTAGCCTCTAGAAGTCCACATGGGAGTGCCGTGTGTGACAATCCTCTTTGCTACAATGTCCCGAGTAAGCATCGGACGAACCTTCTCCTAGATTGGGATTTAGGGCAATGGAGATAGGATGCATTTATCACAAAGGTGTACTTGTGGTAAATTGGCTCAGGCGTAGTCCTTCCTTGATCATGACGAGGAATAATACAGACTCGAGGCGCTTTCCACGTGTCAGTTGGCATTGAGCTGACATTCCTTTACAGGGGTGTACCTGTGGTGAACGACCTTGGTGTGGTCTTTGTCCTAGTCATGGTGATTTGACAAGGAATGATAAAGACTCAAGATGCTAGATGCTATCACATGCGGACTCAGAGTGAGCCTGATCTCAGAGAGAGTCAGTTGGCTGAGAGGGAGAGCCGCAGGGAGAGTTTCCCCTCGATTCAGGTGGGAGAGACACATCTCCAAGGACTGATAGACATGTGTCATGAGTCTAGGGCAAAGTTTTTATACTTCAGAGACAAACTTGTTGTGGTGCAAAATGTCTCCCTTATTGAGAGGGAGTGTTGATGTTTGAACAACATCAGGAAGACATTCTCCTAGATTAATAATATAATTATTGATTATTAAATAATATATATAATAAGTAATTATAATAATAAATAGTTATTTATTATCCAAGGGACGCATCCTTTCATGGATGGTCACGATATGTTCTCTATATATGGAACACTCATCATTGTAATAATATATCAATTATATATCGATCTTACATATCATCTCATATAGAAAAATCAACAACTAGCACCTTTAGATTAAAGTCCCAAAGATAGGGTACTAGCCTTTTGGAACTAGGAGGTTGGCCATTGTCACCTCACCAAAGCTCCTCTGCACTTTAGGCAAGGGTAAAATGGAATCCTAACCAAGGGGGCCTTTCCTATGGGTTACTAAGATCAATCTGTATGTAGTAGTAGTGGTAGTGAAAGAGAGCTTAGCAACATGAACATAAAAGGAAAATGGAAAAGAAAAAAAGTTGGGGAAATTGATGGACAAAAGAGAGACTAGTGCCTTTCTTGTTTGGGCAATGGAATCATGTATTAATTCAAGAGGGAAAATTAAGGGCTATAAGCAACCAAATGGTGTGCAATGCAACTCCTTAACTTGGTTCAACAGTTGACTTAAGGGACAATGAACAATCAAGTGATGTAAACTACTTAACCCTTAATTTTGTTTGCTTGATTTACATATGAGATGGTGGAGAGAGTCTATTAGAGATCTACTACTCAACACAAGTTTCATAGGGTGGCCCCTACCAAAGATTAAATACAAATCTACCTACTCAAGTGATGTAGTATAGATAATGCATAATCTTGAAGGTAAATGAATCAAAAGGGAGATAAGAGGGAGGAAACCAGTTTCCCTAGCCCTTTCCAATGGGGTAGCTCTACCTTTCCTTGGCCTTTGACTTGTCTTTGGCATCCATTCACCTAGAAAGAAACTTCCAACTTAGAGCACCTAAAACATACAACCACACTCAAAGAATTGTGTTGGCATAACAACATAACTTATACAAAGAAGACACAAATAGAACTCTAATGGCTTAGAGCATCGTTTATAAACCAAGAATTTTCTCTAGTTGGAAATGGAGAGAAGTAAACATTTATATAGGTTTAGCTCAACTCTCTTAAACAATAAACAATGAATTGTTTTCCTAGATCCATTAGTTCTCCCAGGAATAATGATAAAATAGTCATCTGCAACAAAGATTTTACTAAAAGTAGAAAGAGTTTGTTGAGATCCACAATCTCCTCTAGGAGGTTACAATAAAATAATCTAGGAAACTATTCTCAATGAATCTCACACCTAACTAATTCCAAGAGCTAAGTCAACAATGAATAAAATAGGAGTTAGTTGCAACAAGGTTTCTAAAGATAGAGCCAAGAAGTTAACAACCTCCTCAAATAATTTACGAAAAATATCATGGAGTGTTTTTGGATCAACCTTTTTGGGAATATATAACCATTAAAACTTATCCTTGAGAGCTGGACGCTTTCATGGAAAGTCCAAGCACAAATCGACCCCTTGATTAAACTTGTATGAACTGGAAAATGCTATGCCAGCCAATGGAATGTCACGTGCACAAGTTCTTGGTCCAACAAAGGATGATGACTCAATCCATATGACGCAATATCAAGTTAAGGGGCTCCACATGATATGTATACAGTGGCTCTAAATCAAACGGTGGCTCCATGACAGATCCATGTGTTAGAGAGAAGAGTGGGATGTCGACTCCGTTATCTGGTGGATTTTACAATTTGGATGGCCACCTCTTTGCATTGGATGTTGGTGGCCCCCTAATTCAATATGAAAGCGTTGGAAAGACATTGGCACATGGATTTTACTTGCACGATTTAAGGTGTCCATTGTAGTGGCGCACAAGCTTTAATACATGACTATTTGTGGACCCAAATTCCACCTCTCCATTGCCTTCAATAAGGATACACTATGGTATGATGGCCCATCAATAATATTTACATGACGTCACTTCTATTTCAAACTTGAGGACCCATGACTAGGAGGCTATGACATTAGAACTTTATGACCAAGGCGACCAAGATATAATGTTTAATTCTTTAAAGGTGGCTCAAGTGTGATGGACCCCATAAGTATTTAACATGAAATGTTCCCTCATAATAATAGTATAATATATCTTGTGAACATGATTAGCTTGACCCACTAGTACATAAAATAATATTTAATTTCCTCTAGATAGGAATGATGAATAGAGGAGATGACCCATTAGCACATAAAATAAAAAAAAATTACCTCCACAATGTTGCCAGTGAGGGTATACTTCATAAAAGTGTTGTACCATGGTAATAGAAGTTGATTCTCCTAGTAAACCCCACCAAAGCCAAAGTCATAATTTAAAAGGAGACCATGTATGAGTGTTAGGTTAGGCTAACCATGAACAACATCATCCAATGATATACCATAGCATCAAATAATATCTCGCACCTGTTAACCAAGGCATCAAGTGAAACCACCTACTCCTAAACCCAAAGATCTATCAACTAAGATATGCCACCTTGAAGAGAAAACTAGGCCATGATAATCCACAACAAAAACCACCTCACATCCCATAATAATAGTATCCAACCCTTGGGGGCTAGAACCATCATGCACCCCTGCAAGTCACCCCTGAAATGTGTAATTACCACTCATGTGCATATGAGGGGCAACACTACTGTCCCAAGCATAATGCAGCCCTGAAAATGCATTACTTGGCTGAATATTTGTGCATAAAATGAGTGTTGGTTGAAGATGAAGATGGATGACATTTTCTTTCATGCACAATCAATTCATGACGACTGTGCTCACACAACAACAAATTTTTCTCCCTACTAAAATTAAAATGATGTTGACCAACAACAATAAAAAGTGCTCCAACTACCTCAACATTCTTTGGCTGTCCCAAATTAAAAGAAACAAAATCTGAATCCTTCTTATCATATGTCATGAAGTTGTCCTCAAAATTGATTGGAAATGGAAGGTGTTGATTCATGCCCTTCACCATCAAATTCTCACTATCTGTGTCATAGATATGATTTCCATGAAAAGACACCAATCCATATTCCATCTATGTCTTTCAACCAAGCAAAGATTGCCAATGTCATCATGCTTTTGTTTGCCACTTTCTCCATCAAATAAGTTAATTGAATCACCTGCAATGTCTTGTTCTTCCAAGGGTTTATCTACAATATCTATCATCTTCAAATCATCAGAAGATCCATCATCAAATTCAGAAAATTGAAAAGGAACATTGCTTACGAAACCCTTTCCTTGAATGGGGGATGTAGTGGATGCTTAAATATCTTCCTCCTACAACTGTACACTAGATGCTTCTTTTGGAACAAGGGGGAACATATTGTATTCAATGTAGTCTTCATAACGACCTTCATCATCAACATCTTCATGAGGTGCTTCAACAAGGTCTCCTAGAACTTCATCTTTCGAATCTGCAATATACCATTCTTCTTGAGGTGCAACAAAGTCCCCAGAAGCTTGATCATCCCATTCCAAATTTGCAATTTCAAGTGTCAATAATTCATGTGATACATGCTCTTCTTCAACAATGTAAGTCTGATTTTTGAAGGACTCTTGAGATTTTTTATACATTTCATGAGAAGAGAAAGGAGAGGATACATGCTCATGATTTTCACACTGATTTGCTGTTCTTTTGAAGCATGCACATGCTGCCTTTAAGGACATTCACATTTCTTGAACCAATATGAAATTTCCAGCACGAGATAATTGAAATGTTCTAACATCCTCGTCTGTTATTTCTCAAGGATTCCAATTCCAAACCTTTTCTCAAGATATGTAAGACATTCTTCTATTGCATTGGCAGCCAAGTATGCTGATATCAAATCTTTGATGCACATTCTCTTCAAGAAAAATGACATCATTAAATCAAATGCATCAATATAAAGATGTGTAAGGCAAACCCGATTTATCCTTTCTTAAAACTTATATTGTATGAGGTTCCATCTTGTGATTTTCATCACATTGATGGAGATTTGTTGCATTACTCTTGGAGCATTGGATCGCCTTGGGGCGATTCATCTCTACATTGCATTTGATCACTTAATGGAAATCTTTGGTTGGGGGAGTCACACTTCTCCTTGGTTGGATGGTGATTGTGCTTGTTTCTTAGTGGCCTTTTTGTTGACGTTTTTGTAGCATCGGGAAGTATTCCCACATGAGCCTAGGTGTTGGGCATGTGGGAGCCATTCTTGACACTCACATTGTGATTTTTTCCTTGAGAAAATCCTTTGAGTGAAGTGTGGGGCTTTGTGGGCTTGTTGATGGGTTTTATGGGCTTGTGTTGGGGCTTCACACCTACATGTGTGAATAAACAAGTCTAATTTGATGTTGAGTTTGAGTGTGGACGGCTAAGTTGATCGAGGGGCTTCTAACTCAACCTTAGACTTGTATAAAAGGAGAATTTTGTGAGAGAACAACGTACAACAAGTGAAAGTGGTATTTCACTCTGATGTTGTGAATCTAGCTGAGGCTGTGAGGGATGAGTCATGGAGAGCTTTTCTGTGCAGACCTGCATCTAGGGCAATAGGGTAATGTTGGGCAAGTGGCTTGGAGAGGAGGGCCGAGTAGGGCCTAGACTAAGCCAAGGAGAAGGGGCAGCCGCTGGTTTTGGTGGCTCGGCCTGCTAGAGAATCCTAGCCACTGAGGATAGGAGGCTCGGCCTGCCAAGAAAAGGCAGCCACAGTCTTTGGGAGGCTCGGCCAGCAAAGGAAGCCTAGCCGCAGGTTCAGGGTGCTGGTAAAGCAGGTCTTTGGAGGCTTGGCAGCAAGGAAGAGGGAAGCCACAGGCAGTTTAAGGCCTCGCCCTGCAGGAGAAGGGCAGCCATAGTTTTTGGACAGCTGTTGATGATTGTTACAGCCAGCCCAGCCACAGGGAATAGGGTAGTGTTGTGGCAGTTTTGAAGGGCTATTAAAGCCAGCGTAACAGCAGTTTTGAAGCAGTTTTTGGGGCAATTTTTGTAGCAGCCTTTGGGCAGTTTTAAGGGCTGTTATAGGCAATTTTATGAGGCTGTTACAGTCAGCAGTTTTGGGACTGTTACAGTCAGAACAGTGAGGATATTTTGGCATGGAAACCGGGAGGGTTTCGTCAGCAGTGAGTAAGGATTTCTGAGTGTATGATTTCCTTTGTTTTGACATTTTTATGTGTAAGAAAATTGGGCCATTGTCCCTGGTACGGGAGTCCATTGTTCTGGGTTTAAGAACAAGTGATTTTGGTATCAATTCCTGTGTACTGTGTATGATCTAATTGCTGGTGTTTTATTTTCCGCCATGCTAAGTTGTTAAACATCTCAGTGTGTTTATGCTCACAGTTCAGATTGTGTAATTTCTGTGTATACTGTTGAGAACCTGGACCAGATCTGAGGTGCGTCCAAAGTCTATCATGGTATCAGCGCTGAGGCTTTGAGAAGGCAGTTGGATCTCAGATTTACACAGGAGCTGTAGCAGATTTGACCACTGAGTATCTTGGACTTTTGGGTAAAAGTCCAACAATGAAGATGGTGTCTGGATTAAGAATTGAAGATCGGTTGGATGGGATATCCAACTACAGCTCGTGGAAAGAAAGAATCAAGTTAGTGCTGTTGGTGAATGATTTGTGGGAATTTGCTGACACCCCGATCACTAAGCCAACTGATGCAACAAAACTAGCCAAGTATAGCAAATCAGATGCAAAGGTTAGGTTGATCATTATTGATGGGGTGAAGGATCATTTGATACCTCACCTAACTGGAAAGAACACAGCATGGCACATGTGGGAGGCTCTGAAAACATTATTTCAGAACAAGAACGAAAATTGGAAGATGGTGCTAAGAGAGAAGCTCAAGGAGATCGGGATGATCGGTTCAGAAAATGAGACATCGTATCTTACCAGGATTCAACAAGTTCGTGATGAGCTTGCAGCTATAGGGGACGATGTGGCAGACACAGAGTTGGTGAGGAACACTCAAGGGCTTCTCGGAGCAATGGAAGTCGTTCATCAAAGGAGTTGTGTCATGTGAGAAGCTCCAAGATTGGAACAGGTTGCGGGATGACTTCATTCAGGAAGAACTTCGAGATGATGATCTTCAACACAAGAGTTATGAGGAGAATGCTCTTTCTAGTCAGTTGAAGAAGAGCAAAGGGATGAAAGACTTGAGTAAAGTGAGATGCTATGTATGCAACGAATTTGGTCATTATGCCAACCAGTGTTTGAATAAGAAGAAGGGAGGGAATGAGAAGCAAACTCAGAGGATTGCTCCAACAATATTAGAGGAGGAAGGGTTGGCTAAGAGGTTCCAGGATGATTTTCTTCTTGTCTCCCACCTTTCAGAGTACATCATTCGTGAGGGTGCTTGGTTCTTAGACATTGGGGCTACTAGGCATATGACAAGGACACAAGAGGTGTTCGGGATCCTGACTAAATGGGATTCTTATCTGCATTTGAGGATTGGAGATCAGAGTCAACATGCGGTGGAAGGAGTCGGGACTGTATCATTCAGGATGGAGTCAGGTGGGGTGCTGTGAATTCATAATGTTTTTTGGATATCAGAACTTAGGTGCAACATGATCTCAGTCTCATCGATTGAGCAGATGGGTTTTGAAGTTGTGTTCTGGAAGGGAAAGTCACTTCTTCAACCCAATGGACCTAGCTCAGACCCAGGGGTGGTTCTAGGAGTTAGGGAGAGCGGTTTATATAGACTGACAGGAAAGCCTATATTGAAGAACAGTCGGAAGAAGGTTGTGCAGACTCAGAGGGATCCATACTTTAGAGGGAGTTAATAGACTCAGAGGGAGCTAGACTTCAGAGGAGGTTAGTAGGCTCAGAGGGAGAGTCAACAGTCCAAAGGAAGTCAACCTTCAGGTTCAAATGGGAGAAAGGAGTCTTCCATGACTGACAAGAAGGTGTCGTGTGTTGAGGAAGCCATGCAAGAACCTAAAAAACGAGAGGCTTCTAGGAGCAACGTGTCTTCCAAGAAGGTTACTTGTCATATAGTGGGACTTGCCTCAGTGTCAGAGGGAGCAGCTGTGGTAGCGGATCCAATGCAGGAGGTAAAGCTTCTTCTAGCATGGGAGTCAGAGATACTTCCAGGTGATGGAGGATGGAATACCTCCCTCGCTAAGAGGGAGTGTTGATGTTTTTGTAGCATCGGGAGGTATTCCCACATGAGCCTAGGTGTTGGACATGTGGGAGCCATTCTTGACACTCACATTCTGATTTTTTCCTTAAGAAAATCGTTTGTGTGAAGTGTGGGACTTTGTGGGCTTGTGTTGGGGCTTGACATCCACATGTGTGAATAAACAAGTCTAATTTGATGTCGAGTTTGAGTGTGGGTGCCCAAGTTGATCTAGGGGCTTTTAACTCAACCTTAGACTTGTATAAAAGGAGAATTTTGTGAGAGAACAACATGTTGCATTTTCACTATGCTAGGCTCAAGCATGAGGTTTATTTTATTTAGCATGTATTTGAACCATAAACAAACCCAGCTACACCATACACAAGTGCTGCAATAACCAAGATCACAAGAAGAATTACCATATACAAGAACACAAGAAATATTCTGGGAAACCTTTCTACTTGTTATCGCACAGTTTGTAGGGAGGACAAAAGCTTGAAGTTTGTAGGTCATCAAACTGGCGTAACAGGAACCTATCCCACCCAATGTCACCACGATGGGGAGGTTCTTTCTCTTTAGGGAGGTTAGGCCCAGGGGAGACGTCCCCGATAACCTAGAGTTTTGAAGAGGCAAAGAATAGTAGGTCAAAGACAAGTTTTTCCCCCTTCACAAGTTACCACCAAAAGATAGTCCCGGCTAAACAACCAATAAAGATGAATGATAACCAAGTAGAGTCCCTGCCCGAGAACAAAACAACAACAAACTGATATATGCAGGTCTTGGTTAGCACTTCATGTATATTAATGACTATCTAATATTTAAATAAGTAATTATGGCAATAAATATTGATGAAGTCAATGTTTATCAATACAACAATGCATATAATATCACTTCCTCAATAAATACTGAAATGACATGGCATTCAATGTAACAAATCAACACACCATCTAATAAATGCTTTTAACTACCATTCAATTGCTTATAAAATGAAACGTTGTTGCATCAAGATGAAATAACCAAGGGTGATGTCAACATTCTAGGGTTAGCAGGTTAGGGTTAGTGTAGTTTAGGGTTTTAGTTTTGAAAGAAGTTTGAGAGTTTTTTGGATCAAATCACTTCAACGCTGGAGGCTTAGATTAGTGCCTTAGGGTTTAATGGAGTCAACAAGAAGGACGCAAGAGTTGAAGGAGGATGACTAAAGACTAGAGGGAAGGGTTCTGAAGTGCTGCAATGGCAGGGCTTCAGAGACAAAACCCTAGGGGAGAGAGGCTCACTCCGGTGTTGCTAAAGCAACGCCTCGTGCTCTCTCCTCCTTCTTTAGATCAAATTGGCAAAACAGCTAGCTGAAGATAAAGCAAAGACAACCAAAGCATGAGGGTTTGAAGAGGCAAGGTGTTGCTACAACAAGGCCTTTTTAGCAAACCCTAGAATGGTACGACCCTGGTGTAGAAGAACTAGGCCAAGGACGTCTCACTCTCTTTGGCTTCTGGATAGTACGACTAGCTCAGGGAGAAGAAGAAATGAGAGTGTAGCTATGGCTAGGCTCTCTCTTTCTTCTTCAATGGCTGAAAATTTCTCTATCAGGGGACATGAGACAAGGACCAATTAAATGTGCTTGTCACCTAGGGTTTTGATTCAGCAAATTTACAAGTAATATGCAAGAAATTTAGACTACAACCATTCAATAAGAAGTTTTGCAGAGAAAACACTTACAATTCATGAAGAAATAACCATGCAAACCCTAGTTGTAACACCTTCCTTCAAGAGAAACACCATAAATGCCAAAAAAAGTCTTCCTTCAACAAGTGTGCCTCTCTTAAATCAACCAAAAACCCCAATAGGGCGCTAAAATCAGACCTCACTAATGAGTGAGTGATGAATGATGATAAAATGAGGCTAAAACTCCTCAATATATAGTGTATCAATGACCTGATTTACTTTTTTAGGTCATAAAAAGGTCGACAAGTCCAAAATACCAAAATGATACTGTTTTGCATTAAATGTTCTTTTTAAAACCCTAATTGAGCAAAAGGTGAGATGTCACCCCTTCTAAGGGAGACGTTAGCCCCTTTTTGGGCAAATGCAACAATAAGGAGCAAAATGTTAGCCCTCATGCCATATGTGCCAACTGCCCTGTCAAACTGTCACACGCTCAAGGTGACGTCATGAGCTCCTAGGTGACGTCCTGGGCCATCCAGGGCAAATGTTTCACTGGAAGTGGGTCAATCCCCCTAGGCCGGGCTCTGCCAAAGTGCCTTTGATGAAACATCCTCTTCTTCTCCGGTGCAAAACCCTGGTCAACCACCGTCCTATCTCTGCCCCCTGATGGGGTCTCAACATCCATCTGGTGGGCTCTTCAGCGCCATGGAGTTCCGAACTGATCATCTCCCCATGTGTATCGGTCCAAATGGTACCTGTTCGTCGGGCATGGTCCTGCACATCAAAAGCTACGCCCTCCATGAGCTCATTAGTCACAGGGATCATAGCAATGTCAATCACATTTCATCATTAATATTATTAAAGATATGCATAAAAACTCTGATATATCGGTCAATAGCTCAAAGACATTACAAAAACCTACAATACAAGATTGGAGAAAAAGACACGACGTCCTATTGGGCTAGTATCCACAAGAAAAGGAAAGTTTCCAAGAGGATTTTATCCAAGCCATGTAAGTGAGGTGATGTGGCTAGGGGATGTCCAAACATGTGGGTGAAGTGGGAGCCAAGGATGCATAATGTTATCTGTGGGTGCCTTTGTAGAAGGCGAGCTGTACCTATCATGGATGCATTTTTTCCAAGCCCATTCTTGCCTTTATTCTTTTTATTTGCTTTTTCTTCTTCTTTTTCTTTTTATTCAAGGGCTAACCAGAGGACACTGCCTTGGCATGGTGACCAGAGCTGACAGTGTTGCCCACACGTACTTTTATAGAGATGAGAAGGTTGGCTCGTGATGAGACCCCCTTTCCCTTGGCCATGCAACCAAAGGTCATTGCCCTGGCATGGTAACCAGATGGTGGCAATGTCATACTATTAGGCACCCATGAACCTAATAGGCTGGCTCGTGATGAGACCTCCTATCCTCTTTACTAGGTCTTGTTTGTTATTTTCTGGGTCCCTCTTGTTTCTTGCTGAGAGGCCTTTTATTGCCTTCTCGGGGATCCCTGGGCGAAGCATCTCGAGGTTTTATTTTAGGCTTTTATCTTTTACCAACTGCTTTTACCTTCTGGGCCTTTAGCCCCTTCTTCCCACGAGATAAGGTGCAATCCTACAAATAGGTCAACCCAATGCCTTGGACAAGGGGAATGGGACAAATGAGCGGGAGATAAGATGAAATAGTGGTGCTATGATGGGAGCAGACGATGGCTTTTTAGAAATCCCCCCCAGTGGCAAACCAAGACCTATGGGCACAGGCTTGCTAGGGCACCCTGTCAATTTCCCCAAGCATGGTCAAGTGGGCTAATGTAAGATCCAAGCAGTTGTTAGAGATAAAAGGAGTCAGATTCATATATTTAAAGGTTTCAATGATCAAAAGTGACACATACCATGATACCTGGACCAATTACCTCATGGAGCAAGAACCTCTTCTGATACAAGACCAAGCCGATGGTGATGGATGCTACTGCTGCCGACAGGACAAAGCTGATGGAAGAAGAAAAAGATGGGCCCTCCAGGGCTATGCTCAGGTCAATTCTGCTCTCTGTACTCCATGTCTAGAACCTGTGGGCCTCGAGACATGATCTCCTAGTGATCTCTAAAAATCAGGGATAACACTACTCAAGGGAAGAAAACTCAACAATCCTTTGCTATATTCTAAGGGGACGATCCCCCAACCATAAAACCCTAATGCACACAAGAGGGTGCTCTACAACCTTGAAACTAGCGCCCAAGAGAGGTGCGCACTTCAGCCTTAAATGCACTTGCTGTAATTCTGAAATGTCAAGAGTGTGTGTGTTTCCTCAATGGGGAAATAATCTTTATTTATACAAGACCAGACACAACAATAAGTGTGTCTGTTGGCACAATAGGGCCGACCTCAATAAATCAGAAATATAATTATTTATTACAATAAACATTAATTTTCTTTCACATATGGTGGGGCCGACTTGTACCCTTTACATCATAATTAGGGTTACAAGTAAATCTTACACTTAGACACTATAGCAAGGGATCCACACGTCCACTAGTGCTCAGCCACTTTGGACACGTCCACTTGTGCTCAGCCACATGGACGTCATACTCAACAGATCTCTATCTCAACTGAGTCCACATGAGAATCATCTGGAGTACCACATCGACTCAACTCTCACACAGAGGAGAACGATACACCCATCACATGGGCACACCCAACCACTGGGGGACGACTCAACTCTCACACAGAGGAGAACAATGCACCCCACCACATGGGTATGCCCAACACTAGGCTCTCTCATAGGTCGACTCAACTTAGTCACAGAGGAGAACGTATCCTGGAGTATGTCTCACGACGTTGCAATCATCAACACAACATACAACAAGTGAAAGTGGCATTTCACTCTGAAGTTGTGAGTGGAACCGAGGCTGTGAGGGCTGAGGCATGGAGAGTTTTTTTGTGCAGACTTGCATCTAGGGAAGCAGGATAATCTTGGGCAGGTGACTTGGAGTGGAGAGCTAAGTAGGGCCTAGACTAAGCTAGTTTTGGTGGCTCATCCTGCTAGAGAAGCCAAGCCACTGAGGATAGGGGGCTCGACCTACTAGGAAAAGGCATCCACAGGTCTTTGGGAGGCTCGACCAACAAAGGAAGGCTAGTTGCATGTCCAAGTGCTTTGGGGAAAAATCCTCCTAGTCAGGGTCTAATGGCTAGGCAGAGAAATGACTCCTTAAAAGACAGTAACTAACCTATTCTTACCCAATCTCACAAACCCTAATGATTGCTTTTAAACAAGGGAAACCGGAAAAAGATGAAGAATGACACCTTGGATCCTTTCATTCGTAGTAGATCCCCTTTGTCTGCTATTTGCTCTCGGATTGCAAGTCTCCTCCCAAAGATGACCTGAAATAACTCAGAAAGCAATCTACAACAACATATATGCAATCATTATTAACATAAACATGTACTAATTCTCATGAAATAAGTTATAAACATTCAAAATTATTCACAAGAGCATAGACAGGTCAATTGGGAAAGGAAAGATCTCTTTTATTGATAACATATAAGGAAGATTACAACCAGAATTTTTAATGTCGACATCTCTCTACGAACCTTGCCTAGGTTCCTCCAATAAGACTCGAAGTGCATTAATCCCACAATCACTAGCAAATCCTCACAATCAACATGCAAAACTAAGTGGTTTGATGGATTGCATAAAGAGGATGAGAGAATGAGATTGTTGAGGATGGATACTTAGAATTGTTGAAATTTTATTGCTAGACTAATTGCAATAAATAATTAGGACCTCAAGAAGAATAACCAAGCACATATAACACAAAAAATGGGTCTGCTCGTTTAACCATAGGTCATGCTCTTTCATTACCACCCAACCATAGGCATCCTCAAGTGCCACCCCCGAGCAGAGCAGGAGACTTTCTACAGAAAGATATCCAAGAGAAATTCACCCAAATACAAATATAGATGTTGTTACAAAAATGTCTTAGATCGAGCCAAATTATGCTACCTCAGACTAGTATTCCTGCAGATGCCTCAGATGTGTTAGGAGGGCGAGTTGTTGTGTTTCAAATGAGAATGAC
The DNA here is from genome assembly GCA_009831015.1 of Picea engelmannii. Lineage (NCBI taxonomy): Eukaryota > Viridiplantae > Streptophyta > Pinopsida > Pinales > Pinaceae > Picea > Picea engelmannii. Next base: position 133,482 of record ML813849.1, on the reverse strand, counting down.
TCACACATTTTTATATTAGTTCATTACAACGAAGGGACACACCTTTTCACTTTCACAATAGAGCCGACTTGTGCAACTTGCATATTAATTTGTCTTTACATTATAGGGTCGACTTGTATAAGTTACATATAAATTACTTTCATAATAGGGCCAACTTATGCCCTTGTCTCTCATTGCTAGAGAGGGGTTTTCTCTTCTCAGGATATCAATCTGTAGGTGCTCTCTTGGAGGTGAATACCTCCCACAGCTACCAAAAACATCAACACTACCTCTTTGCTAGGGAGGTATTCTCAGTGATGTTTACTCCTGGTCCTCATAGCCTCTTAGGCTATACCATGGTCCTCCGACCACGACATGGACCTTTTTTGTCTTCTAGGGCCTCTTCTCCACTAGAATGACACTAGGGTCTTGTTGTCGCCTTATACACACCTGAGCTTACGTGGTAGAAATCTTCAATCCACTTGGTGTGTCCTTGGGGGCAAGTTTAGAGTCAAGGTGCTGTCAACTGATCCTCAACTCCTTCGTCTAGGCCAACTCCTAGCGAAACCAAGGGGGGTAGTCCCTATGAAAAATAATCTAAGGCTTTTACTTTACTGAAACTGAAAAGCACAACTATTCTAGGAGTTTAAATTTGAAACACAAGATAATATCAAAGCAGCATAAGTTTAATCAAAGGATACAACCTTTGAAACAAACCATGACCATTAACCATTCACCACATAACTTTAAATCAAATAGATAAGCTGACAAGAAATAAAATAGAGATAGACCAATGCCAGATAAAGCAAATTGTGATGTGATGAATGTGCCGCGTTAATTTTATCTTGAGTATTTTAGTTAGGGGATTTGGAATATTAAAAAGTGTTTGAGACCGTGAAGTGGGGATTAAAGTCGGGGTCCCCACTCTTTGTGTGCAAAGTGTAATGTGGCCTCTTTGTTCCTTATTCACCAATCTTATAGACTTACAGACCGGGTGTGCCGTAGGTCCAATGAGGAGAGTTTCCCCTTGACTTAACACACTCCACCCAGGGTAGAGGTCTTAGATGAATAACACAACTTAGAGATTGTCTTAATTATACTAGCATGCGTTGCTTAAACCATTTATGGGTTCCCAAAGCCACTTGAACGTAGCAGTGGAATTGCATACGTAGTTTAAACAACTCGGGTTTATTCCAATATCTTGCAAAATTGAAACTAGCAAAAAGCAAACCTAAAACTTGCAATTAATTTTAGGACTTTGATTTAGTGAGATGAGTTTATTTTATCTTCTTTATGTAAGTAAAGCTAAAGAAAGCAAAAGAAACGGGACACAACCCCGAATAACAAGAAAAGCAGAAAAGACACCGGTTCCCCCCCAGGGGCAGGGGAAACGAAGAGAGACGAGCTTTGTGGCTCGCTAACTTTATTACAATCCTAAACTACTAACTTTTTTACAATCCTAAATTACTTTCTTTTTAGAGGCATTGGATCTTTATATCGGGATATCAAGGCTTACAATGCTTTTTCAAGTAATAAAAATGAACTACAACGCTCCCGGGAGCACCAGGGGGGTCTTGAAAGAGGTTAAACTTCAAAATTTTGGAGGAACCTCCTCTTGTACCTGTATTTTCTGTATGAAAACAGCAAGCTATTAAAACCAAAAGATGGCCAAAAACACTTTGGGAAGTGTCTTTGGTCAACTCAAATAAAAACTGCAAAAAATGACTAAGTTAAACTAGGCTAAAACAAGGGAAAGTAACTAAGGAGTGAGAGCTAGAAAGCTATCATCCTTGGGGTCTTTTAGGCTGATATAAAATCAGCAAACAAAGCACTTTAGATTGCAGATTTATAACTTTGAAAGCACATAAAAACTTGCCTATTACTAACCTCCAAATATACTAAGAAATGAAAGCTAACTTAAGATAATTTTTAGACTAGATCTAGGAAAAGATAAAATTCTTTAAATAATCTTTAGATCTAATCTTTTAGAGCTGCATGAAAAAATATTAGAATAGATTTATCTTTATATGATCAACTATATTCTTGCATGCAAACAAAAACCCAAAGAAACCAATTTTTAAAATAGAAATTGAGTGAGAGGGGAAGAGACAACTTGAAGAAATAGAACTTGGGAAATGGAGTCTTCCGGTGGATTGAGGAGGGACTATGTCTTTGAATCTTGGAATTGTGAAAGATGCAAACTAGCTCAGCCACCTTTCCAAGCAATGAGATCCTGTATGCTTCAAACAACTTCGAAAAGATTGTTAAATTCTGGAGCTCCCTACACATGAAATCTAGATAGCATGTAATTAAGAAATATTTGCATGCAAATCTTTAACCGCATATATAAGAAGACAAATAGATCTAAACAACAAACTAATTCTAGAGATCTTTTCCTACCGGGTGACAACACCCCTTCAAAGGCCAATATCAACAATAAAAAGCAAGTAATTACAACAACATCACCTCATAGATTTGAGCACATGACAATGATCATCCACACACTTGCACAATACACCTTCTTGAACTCCAAAGTCTTTATTCAATCTTCAAATAGAAAATAATGATACAATGTAGGTATACGTCTTCCCAAAACTCCAACTAAACAATCGAGAGGGGTAGCCTTGCTTATATAGCAAAAGGGGTGACAACTCCAAAGAAGGGATGCACAAGTCTAAGAGGAGATGCGCAAGGTTAAGGGGAGTGGCGCATGTAGTAGAGTGGAGATGAAGTGAAGCGAATGGAGGTGGAGTGGAGTGATGGAGGTGGAGGTGGAGTGAAGTGGGAGTGAGTGGTGTGGAAGTGGAGTGGGAGTGGAGTGGTGAGGATGAGTTGCGACTTTGGGAAGTGCACCATCTAAGCTAAGTGGGGTCGAGTCCCTACATTGGGATCTCCTCCATGCCATCACTCCAGTTGAAGTCGCCTCACCCTTAGAAAAACTCGCCTAAGCCTTCAGTCAATTGGGGACAAGGAAAAAACATGTTTCGAACATGTTCTCCAGTTTCTCTAAAAAATAGGGATTTAATTAAATTACCCCTTTTTCGTATTTTTCGAGTAAATTTCATTTTTTAGTGATAATAATCACTTTTTTTCCTCGAAAGAGGGGAAATAGGGGTTTACATGATACTCTGGACGGGAAAACGACCATAAATATGGCATCTGACAATGTTTGATGCCATATTTTTACAACTTATTGACTTACAATTAAAAATTCCATTTTTGCGGGAATTTGATTACTTCTCTAAAACATTAATAAAACCTATCAAACCTAGCCGCAACTTCCATATGACTCAATTAAGATGACCTAATATGAACTCATATACATTTAGACACTAGGCATTGGTTATACCATGCCAAGGCCTAACCACCAACACATACTCTAGCTTTGGAGTCAGTCTCTTGAGTAAAACAACTTAGCAATTATTAATCGCCCACAAAGGCAGGCAAAAATAAATTAACAAGTGAAAAAAAACACTCTAGAGTACATGCTCAAACCTAGGTCTTAGGTGGCCAATAACCTTTTACAATATTTCATACTCAGGTCATTTATTACAATGATGGAAATGCGGAAAAAGGTGGTCTTTTGAAAGACCGGCTGAACTCTGAGCATCTGTCTGCTCAGTCTTTGGCGGCTCATCTTCAATTTAGCTAGTGCAAACTGGTGGATAACAGGTCTCATCACCATTTAGTGTACTAAGGGCCTCATTACCAAATGACATATCTCATCAAGGAACAATGGTCTCCAAGGGTTGTTGGGCACCAACCCAGATGAATGTTCTCCCAACCTATTAAGGTTGCTGGGCACCAACCTAGGTGAACATTCTCCCAACCATATGATCATCAGGTCTCCAAGGGTTGCTGGGCACCAACCCAAATGGATATTCCCAACCCTTAAGGGTTGTTGGCCAGTGGAATATCCTCCCAACCGCTTGGACACCTCAACCACTTGAGATTTTCCTCAAGGGTACGTCACATATGGCTCATCCCATGTGGAAACGTTAACACATGGCTCATCCCATGTGGACCTCTAGAGGCTCCTCCCTCTAGAAACACTAGGGTCTATCCTATAGTGTGACGTCATGACTCATGAGTCTACTCCCCATGACATATCCTCTATTGAACACTTCATAAAATATTATAAAATGCCCTTGGAATCTTTCCCAACGAGGGTGTTCCTCTTCAATGGGATATTTTAGATTTGGATCAAACATTAAATATATTTTTGCTACCATGTTTATGTTGATGTTTGGACAACATCGGGAAGACATTCTTCTAGATTAATAAGTAATAATAATATTAAATAGTTATTTATTATCCAAGGGATGCATCCTTTCATGGATGGTCACCATATGTTCTGTATATATGGAACACTCATCATTGTAATAATAAATCAATTATATCTCATATTATCTCGTATAGAAAAATCAACATGGTATCAGAGCAGGTTGTCTGGGTGTGACTCCCTCACGGGAGAGCCTAGGAAGATTAAAGTTTGATGATGTAATCTTATGTGTGATTAGGCGTAGGAGTAGGAGAGTAGATTCAGAGAGTAAATCCTCCACCAAGTGTCCAAATTCGCACAACCAAAGAGAAGTGCGACCATCCATCTTGGCAAGTCGAAATTTGAAGTTTGATGGCGTAAGAAGTGGGTGTGGATGTTTGATTGAGCACCACACACCAGTGAAGGCAACAAGTTTGAATTTCGCGCATTGAGTGAGTTTTATGTGGAAGTGCGACTCTTCACAGAATGGAGAGCAGTCTTCTTGATCCAAGGAGAGGACATCAGAACTAGTTGATGGATGTGATGAGATTTGCATTCGTTGGTGTGAAAGAATCCCATGAGAGCAGCCATGTTGTACGTGACTTGACGAGAATCTCATGCAGTAAATCGTTGTTGCTGGAGAACACCGTTCCGTTATTCTGCAAGTGATTGACGAGGACCTCCATGAAGGTCTTTGACTCGACTCGTAGACAACCTCCAACTTAGATCTTAACTTGAGTTCCCCTAAATAGGTAAACCCGAGGATTTGGTGGCCAGGGATGTGTATACAATTTGTAGATTCAGATTCAAAGCGTGGGTTCAAATTCCAATGCTATTTGGAATGAAGAAAGGAAATTTGAGGTTGAAGCATTTACCACTGAAAATTGCAGAATCATGTTTTTAATGGGAGAATCATGATTAGACGCTGAGATAACATGATCCTCAGTCAATGCTTATTGCACTAGTTTCTCGGTTTCCTATGGTGGTGAACATCAAGTAGAAAGAATTTAAATCTATCCTCTTCCCGCTAGTCAAACATGGCAAGCCTCAAAATGTTCCTTTCTCTTTTCAAAGGATGTGGTTTAAACACCCACATTTTAAGGACGATATTAAACATTGGTGAAAAAAAAACAAATTTAGGGCCCGAGCCAAGTTAAACGAAATAGAAGAGTAAGTGCGATCCCCTTCATTATTCTTCGAGTGTTCGTGTGACAAGATTTAAAATTCTGTTGAATGCGGAGTTTATTTTCAAACAAACAAGTAGGTGGATCCGTGGAATTGCTCTGAGGATAAAAACATCCTCACGTGCTCTAAAAGTCGAAATATTCAAAACAATAGTGTTGATGTGGTGGTTACCATGTAGCTGTGTGCTACCGTTTGATCGCAGAGACTGTGAAATATGATTTGAGCTACCGATGGTATGGTAGTAGTTGTGTGCTACTAGTTGATTGCAGAGTAGTTAGTGGACTACCAGAAGATGACATCGTGAAAGATACCTCCCAAGTTAAGAGGGAGTGTTGATGTTTGAGGCAACATCATGAGACATTCTCCAGGGAGGGTCCTGTATGGACTAGTAGGAGAAAATGTGGACTTCATCATGACGTGCCTCAGATGGTCAGATGAAGGAACCAAGACATTGGTTTCACGAGGAAACCTTGATATCTCTTAGGGGACATTGGTTCCATGAGGGAACCTCGATGTGTCCTAGAGATGTTTGAGGCAACATTGTGATACATTCTCCCCGGAGGGTCCTGTGTGGACTAGTAGGGGGGAATGTGGACTTCATATTGATGTGCCTCAAATGGTCAGATGAAGGAACCAAGACATTGGTTTCACGAGGAAACATCGATATGTCCTGTGAGACATTGGTTCCATGAGGGAACCTCGATATGTCTTAGACATTGGTTCCATGAGGGAACGTCGATATGTCTTAGACATGTGTTCCACGAGGGAACCACGAGATGTCCAGTATGGACACAGTTCATGAATGAAGCTTGAGGTTGAACACTTCAAGATATTTGGGTGTCCAATATACATTCATGTACCCAAGGAGAAAAGGACCAAGCTAGACCCTTCACGCAGAAAGGGTACATTGGCGGGGTACAGTTAGTCTTCGAAAGCATACGAGATCTACATCCCTGGTCAGAGACAGATTTAGATGAGCAGAGATGTTACCTTTGAGGAGGAGGTAGCCTTCAGGAGATCTAGAAGATCTCACATGGAGATTGATAGTGAGAGATATGAAGAGATGGTGCCTTCTCCCCCTCACCTCCAACAGTTCAAAGGGAGACAGTTGAGCCTGTTGATCCAATTGATTCCGTTGATCTTGTAGGTCCAGTTGATGTTCCTAGAGATATTGCAGTAGGTCGAAGGAGACCTGCATGGGCTCGTCGAACTCTGCAAGAGGCAGAAGGATATGCAGCTCTTCGTGGTACCTTCGGAGAGAGCAAGTGACCTCAAAGATATTCATGCTATGTCGCAACTATGAGCCACATCATTGATTCTGAGCCTTCCTGTTATGAGGAGGCATCTAGTAAGCCAGTATGGAGAGATGCCATGATGGAGGAGTATCAGTCCATGAAGAATGATGTGTGGGATATTGTTCCGATACCTGAGGGGAAGTTTGTAGTAACTTCCAAGTGGATCTATAAGATCAAACTCACAGCTGACGAAAGCATCGAGAAGCACAAAGCGAGATTTGTTGCTAGAGGATTCTTTCAGGTGGAGGGAATAGATTATGAGGAGACATTCGCTCCTGTTGCTCGATACACTTCTATCCGGACGATTATTTCCCTTGCAACATCCATGGGTTGGAGACTACATTAGATGGATGTGAAGACAACCTTTCTCAATGGAGAGATTGAGGAAGAAGTATACATCGAGCAACCAGATGATTTCGTGATACATGAGAAGAAGTCTTATGTGTGTAGGTTGAAGAACGCCCTGTATGGACTCAAGTAGGCACCTCGAGCTTGGTATGCGAGGATTGATGGACACCTGATGAGTTTGGGCTTCAAAAAAAGTGTTGTCGATCCCAACCTGTACTACTTGACTGTTAATGGTGAGTTCCTGACTTTGGTCCTCTATGTTGATGATTTATTCCTCACCAGTATAGAGAGCCTTATTGCTGAATGCAAGTATGCATTGGCCTCTGAGTTTGAGATGAAGGACCTTAGTATGATGCACTACTTCTTCGGACTAGAGGTGTGGCTGAGAACTGATGAGATCTTCTTGATTCAGGGGACGTACACAGTTGAGATATTGGAGAAGTTTGGGATGCTAAACCGTAAGCCCATGGCTACACCAATGGTGACGAATCTGAAGAAACCAAGTGTGTCTTCGTCCGTTTCCGAGGAGATTGATCCAACCCTGTATAGACAACTAATTGGATCATTGATGTATCTGGCTAACACCAGACCAAATATTTGCTGTGTAGTGAGTGTACTTAGTCAATTTATGAGTCAGTCGAGACATACACACTGGATTGCTGCGAAGCATGTGCTGAGATACCTGCGAGCTACAGTTGGACATGGTATGAGATATACTTCCAGTATTGACATGAGATTGCAGGGATATACCGACTCTGATTGGGCAGGGAGTGTAGTGGATAAGAAGAGCACCTCCGTGTGTTGCTTCACTTTGGAATCTGCCACGGTTTCCCGATGTACCAAGAAACAAACTTTTGTGGCTTTGAGCATCGGAAAAGCAGAGTACATTGCATTGAGTGTGGCAGTCCGTGAAGCAGTGGGGCTTCGCAGGATCCTTATAGACTTATTTGGACATGTGCTGGATTCCACCGTTATTCATTGTGATTACCAGAGCTATGTGAAGATCTCAGAGAATCCAGTGTTTCATGACAAATTGAAACACATTGAGATCAAGTACCATTACATCCGAGACATGGTGCAGAGGAAGGTAGTACTGGTGCAATACCTTCCTACAGATTAGTAGGTTGCTAATGTTGTTACCAAACCCCTTACCAGGACGAAGTTCGAGTACTTCCGTGACAGACCTGGTGTGGCAGAGAATGCCTCCCTCCTTGAGAGGGAGTGTTGATGTTTTCAGCTTCCTGAGACATTCTCTAGATCATAGTCCTCTGTGACTAAGTTGAGTTGATCTGTGAGGACACTTATTCGAGAGGGATAAGTGGGTTTGGGTTTATAGCACAACGTCCCTTGTGGAGAGCACATGAGGACACGTCAAGGGAGTTGACGTTGACGTCACACACTATGGGGAGTTGACACTAGTGTTTCTAGAGGGAGTAGCCTCTAGAAGTCTAGATCGTACTCCTTTGTGGATGAGTTGAGTTGATCTGTGAGGACACTTTTCTGAGAGGGATAAGTGGGTTTGGGCTTATATCCCAACATCCCTTGTGGAGTGAAATATCCCTGATCCAACTGATTTGGATATCTACTACGGATCTAGTGCTCCGTCTCACAGATCTGATACTCTGGGGGTTTCTGGATGCGTTTTAGTTATGTGCTTGAGATGTTTTGTGGTTGTTGCATGTGCATGTTATACATTATGGTTTAAACAGTTATATATATAATGCATGTGGAAATAAGGAACACCAACCGCCCAATAATATGTATTATGAGATTCAAGCATGGAAATACAATGAAATACTGGAAATGTAGAAGATAGTGATCAGTTAGATCTCATGGATCGTCAATGGAATACAAGCAAACAACATAAAATACCCGTGATCAGAAGATGAAGGCATATCTGATGCATGCACGGATAGATCGGCAAAATCGGCGGTTCCGGAGAAGCACGGTAACCGCTACAAACTGGAAAACTCGTCCGGAAGGCTATACCCATCAAAATGAGCTGGAAACTGTCCCAATAGAAGCGCCCTGGCCTCTAGACTGATCTTGGTGATTGTCAAATGGCAGATCTGTCCTTTGATGCTCCGGATCTCGTCCCCCGGGGGTTTGCGCATCTCCTGGGCTCTCTGGATGCATCTAAATGATTCCATCAACGGAATCAGTTGATATAGGACTCAAAACGTTCGCCCCGACAAATGAGGAACTGGGTCGGAAGGGTTTCCCCAGATCTGCTCTGATGCTCCATCTATAACCCCATCTGTCTTTCCAAAAGAGCTGCACCCTAGATGGTTGAATGATGCGCTCTGAAGGATTCCACCGTTCAAATTCAATGGGAAGTGTCTCAATCTATGCGCTCTTGTTGGATCTCAACTGGGTCGGAAGGAAACTGCACTCCGAGCTCTGATCTTGTGCAACGACACAACCCCTCTATCTGACCTTGCACCCTCACTGGCTGAGCTGCGCAACATTGCAATTGCATACCCCTGAATAGCACGGTGAAATACCTGGATGGTATCTTCGATGGGCTAGGGTGTGTCTCTCAACACTGAAACCTATCAATGGTGGTGGTTTCCTCCAAAAATCCACAAAACAATAGAAGTTGATTCTCTTCCTCCTCTGGGAATTCTCAACATCAAATCATAACAATGCATAATGCCGAATTAGGTTGCTTTACCCTTCCTTTATAGCTTCCTGAAACCCTAATTCGTTGTTGACCTTTTCCCTCCAAGTGACTTTTACTTTATTTTGTTATTCTTTGATTAAATCACTTAATTAATTAATTAATTAACCATTTTACCTCTAAAAAGTGATTTATCCATCCTTATGGCTTCTTCGACCATCGAATGTCACTTCTCATCATCTTATCCTGTCATGCTCTTCCTCCCGATTCCGATGAGCTATTACACTAAGAGGTTTCTCCAAGTAATATGCCCATTATGACCTTCTTAGTGAATTTAATTAAGATATGACACATAATAACTCAAAATTACGGAAATCGTCGGAATGCAACAAAACCAAAGCCAAGTTGTGCGGAATGGATCCTGATGATGAACGATGCAAGTCGGGCCCAATAAAACCCCTCACTATCTCCCGAACTCTCTGTCATCCCTATTTGGCTACTCGGGTGGGCATAACACTCTGAAATGTTGTAATGTTATAATGTCCCAAAATGGGGACATTACATGGAGAGCACATGAGGACGCGTCAAGGGAGTTGACCCTAGTGTTTCTAGAGGGAGTAGCCTCTAGAATTCAACTTGGGAGTGCCATGTGTGACAAACCTTTTGCTATAATGTCTCGAGTAAGCAGCGGGCAAACCTTCTCCTAGATTGGGCTGCAGACCAAGGGAGATAGGATGCATTTATCACAAAGGTGTACTTGTGGTAAATGGTTCTAGGCGTAGTCCTTCCTTGATCATGACAAGGAATAATATGGACTCGAGGTGCTTGAGGTGCGTCAGTTAGCCTCGGTCTGACATTCACTCATAGGTGTGTACCTGTGGTGAAAGACCCTGGTGTGGTCTTTGTCCTAGTCATGGTGATTTGACAAGGAATGATAAAGACTTAAGATGCTGGATGCTATCACATGCGGATCTCAGAGAGAGTCAGTTGGCTGAAAGGGAGCGCTGCAAGGAGAGTTTCCCCTAGATTCAGGTGGGAGAGAGACATCTCGAAGGACTAATAGATATGTGTCATGAGTCTAGGGCTAATTTTGTATACTTCAGAGACAAACTTGGCATGATGCAGAATGTGTCCCTTGTTGAGAGGGAGTGTTGATGTTTGGACAACATCGGGAAGACATTCTTCTAGATTAATAAGTATTAATAATAATAAATAGTTATTTATTATCCAAGGGACGCATCCTTTCATGGATGGTCACCATATGTTCTCTATATATGGAACACTCATCATTGTAATAATAAATCGATTATATCTTATATTATCTCATATAGAAAAATCAACAGTTTAATCATTCCAACTCATGCACTCCTCTAAATGGACCCCTTTTCCCATTGAAGATGGTACCAAAATACTACATGTCTCCTCCCATGTCTAGAGATTGATGCAAAATATAATTATAGAGGCCTCTAGGAGAACGCTCCTTCATAATTGGCTTATTTTTCCTTAAAATATGATCTAAGCACGTGAAATGTGCCACTTGGCACCTCCTAGAATGGAATGCTCCTCTATAGTCAGCTTTTTATCCTTGTAAAATCCACATCACACCTCATAACCTCCTCCAAAGGAGGGAGCTTCTTTAGGTGAGTGCAAACTTGGTTGTGAAATATGCCAATGGGTCTACATCAACCCTCCAATGGTGAAACATGCCTCCAAATATGTAAATTTTTCTTAAGAAATGTGAAGGTACCCCAAAGGCATTTTCCAATGGAAAAAACACATCGAAATATTAGACTAGTGCCCCAAATGGTGAATCATTTCCACATGTGCAATTGTGCCTCCAAATATGTGAACTCAACAACAAAACACACCTCCAAACATGTAAACATCCTCTAGCATGTGAAAGAAAGGTATCACATGGATCTCCATCACTATCTTTCCTATGGATGATAAACATGATGATGCTTGATCCAAATTTCCAATGTGTTACACCTCATATTGTATGAGGTTCTTCTTTCTGATTTTCATCACATTGTTGGAGATTTGTTGTTAGTTCCTTGAAGGTCTTTGGCTTTGGGGAGTCTCACTTCTCCTTGGTTGGATGATTGTGCTTGTTGCTTGGTGTTCTTCTCACACGTGCTTGCCTTGTTGATCACCCTTTGGGTGCACTTATGGATGGTTGTGGAGCATACTATCCCATTATGGTGTGGTTCTAACCCCCCAAGGGGTTAGATGATGGTATTAGGAGGTAGATGTTTCATGATGTTGTTGATGCTTCCTAGTGACTTGGTGTGTTGATGTATAATGTTGGTGTCACTAGGAGAGGGTGTTGTACATGGTCCTCGTGTGTTAGATGTGTGATGGGAAACACACCTGATGATTGGATGGGTTAATACTTTGTTATGTATCCTCTTATGATGATGCTATGGTGGAATGATTCACGTCAATTTTGTGGAATTTTTCAAGGTTATATAACCTAATGATGTAACATTTGTTAGACACCATCTAGGGGGAAATGTGTATAATGATATTAGTACCCTCATTGATGTGTTAGTTCCTAAGTTTGACTTATATGGGGAGGGTACTACATTTTATTTTATTGTAATCTAACCCTTTTCCTAAGGTTGGGTGATGACTTTTGATGTAGTAATTCCTTGGTGGTGGTGCACCTTAGGTTGGGATTTATGTTTTGTTGTTATCATGGTGGGCTTTTGCCAGGGAGAACATCTTTTATTTACATGGTACAACACTTTATTAGGGTGCACCCCTCATTGGCACAAATGTTCATAGTGATTAAACTATCCATGATTGATTAGAGGGGGACTATGGTTATATTTGAGCGTTAACCTTTTTGTACATATGTTAAGGTTGATTTAACTGTTCAATGGTTAAATTAATCTAATTTATCCAGATTAAGGTTAGTAGCTTAGGTGCCCTACTTCATTGGCTTCCTTTTCAGATTTGAAGGGGTTAGTTGGAGGTTGTTATGGAGGCTTTTTATTGGGAGGAATGTGGCATACTTGGAGGGCCACACTTGTGGCATATTACATGCATTTACTCAGTCATCTTACTATATTTGGGCATATCCTTGATAGGCGAACTTGTGGAGACACTTCTTGCTATTCTTGGAGGTGTATATTTATTTATTTCATGGAGTTTTGGCATGGTCAAAACCCTAATTCTCCCTTATCTCCCTGGATTTTTTTGTTGGAGGTTGCCCACTTACTATTTTGGGGTTTGACTACATCTTGCACATTCATTTATGGATTTGGTTGCCTTGGGATTTGTAGATGTGGATTAGTTGTGTTAAAGTAAATATTAGATTGTAATGGTCAATTAGATATTAGGCACAGTTATTAATAAAGTCTCTTGGACTTTAGGTTATTTTATGCTTTTATGCTTTATTTCACTTTAGTGTGCTTTTTAGTTTATCCCACACTCATAAAGTGGATTGACTCAACTAGCTTGTAACTCTTTATAAAAAAGCTTTTGCTTTCTCATTCTCAATGCAATCTTGGTTCTCTTTGTGTTCATGTTATCATTATATGGTATGAGAGAAATAGCCTCTAATATCATTATAGGTTGCATGCATCTTGTGGACCATTTTCTATTTTTGGAGGTTGGTTATGGAGCATTCTCCTAGGAGGAATATTTTATTGTTATATCTCTCATGCACCTTGGAGGGTGCACTTTGTGAGCTCATCTAGGTGGACCCTTGGGCATGTCCTCCTAGATTGAAGAGTATTTATTATATTTTGAATGCAACCATTCTTGGAGGGCGAATTCTATGTGAACCCATTTAGCATTTGACTTGGCATAATACCTATTTCTGGATGGTACGTCCTCTCTTGGAGGTTATTGCTGCATATGATTGTCTATTTTTGGATGAGGGAGACCCCTCTTGAAGAGGCTAGCATCCACATGCCTTGATATTGTCAACCATGGATCTATCCACTCCAATATTTTACTATTTGTTGACTTGACATGGAGTTATTTAGAAAGATAATATATTTATTTGTATGAGAGACTTAACTCACTTTATATAAAAAGGAGTTTCTCTCCATTTCATTTGTGATTAGTAATTGAAGATTTAGGATTTAGAGAAGTGATGAAGTATCAATCTTAGGAATTGAAGCTTGATGGAGCTCCTTTGTACTGCCATTCTTGAAGCTTAATGGAAGATCAAGGTATTGATACACTTTGATGTATGGTTTATTTATGCTCTTCAATTTTCTGTTCATATTATTGTAGATTCTTCTTGTTGTCATGCTTTATTTACTGTTTTATTTCTGCACTTCTTCTTCTTTCTTCTATCAACTAAGTTGCAGATTTGGAAGCACAATACAACCAAAAAACAACACCTTTATAATTTGATTGATGAATGGCAATCTTAGCCCTCAAAGACTAGTTTTCTACAACATATTTCCAGCAAACTTAAGGTTCAAAATTCAAATGTGTCACATTAGGCCTTTTTTACCTTAATTACACACCTTAAAGATGAATGTATCAAATAGTTTCTTCATCTATTAATTGGTGGAAGATGGTAAACAAGCCTCTTCTACCATATGACCTGCTTCAAAGAAGTTGTTTGTGACACTAGTTTTCTCATTTATCCAATGCCTTATGACTCCAGTAGCCCCATGACTGATAGGTGTTGAGATTTGGGTACTTTGGAAAGTAGTCCCCTTGAGTTATTGAGTGTCTAACTCAAAGGGGGAAATATTTGACCCTCAACACTTTACTTTATGTTATAAAGTCACTTTGACTTTATAACATCATCAATGAAAAAGTACTTTAAGTTATAAAGTCACATTGACTTTATAAAGTTATTAATGGAAAAGTAACTTAGGAAACTTAAGATAAAGGGGAGAATGAATCTCAACCCTTGATCTTGGGTTTTGGCCTAGATCTAATCTTGGCCATTGGTTTCCTAGGTTATGTTAATGTTTAAGCCATTATTATAGATGTTTGCATTTCATTAGATAACAATAGCATAATCCAAGATCACTGAGAAATACACAATCACAAGAGACACAACATTTATCCTGGGAAACCCTCTAGAGGAAGAAAACCCAACAAAACTTCCTTAATATAGATAGCCAATACAATGCCAAGAGATCTCTTAAACTAATACAGAAAGTCCTCTCCCAGATATGCGCCACTCTGTCTCTCCTTCTTCTCCAGCAGCATATCCGAAACTTGTCTCACAATGAGCAAGTGTGTTGTGTGTCTAAGTGAGGCACTGGCCTCTTTATTTATAAAGTCTGGCACGTGTGAAGTGTCTCTTCACTGGCAGGGCCGACTTCTCAAACTGGGTGGGTAAACCCACCTTTATTATATTTCTGGGTCTCTTTAATATCTGCTGGGGCCGACTTCTTATTTTGCCTATTACAATTATCTTTTGACCAATCCGCAAAAGGGGATTTGGTCCTA
>ML813849.1:62221-73475 GCA_009831015.1 Picea engelmannii | reverse complement strand
AGGGCGTAGTTCAACAGGTCATAGTTCCACGGGTCATGGTTCCAGAGGGTGTAGTTCTACAGGTCATAGTTCCAGAGGGCGTAGTTCCATAGGTCATAGTTCCACAGGTCATAGTTCCAAAGGTCATAGTTCCAGATGTCATAGTTCTAGAGGGCGTAATTCTAGAGGTCATAGTTCCATAGGTCAAAGTTTCAAAGGTCATAGTTCCAGAGGGCATAGTTCAAGAGGTCATAGTTCTAGAAGGCGTAGTTCCAAAGGTCACAATTCCATAGGTCACAATTCCACAGGTCATAGTGCTCCAAAGTTCATAGTTCTAGAGGGCGTAGTTCCATAGGTCATAGTTCTAGAGGGCGTAGTTCCAGAGGTCATAGTTCCATAGGGCGTAGTTCCAAACGTCATAGTTCTAGAGGGCGTAGTTCCAAAGGTCATAGTTCCAGAGGTCATAGTTCTAGAGGGCGTAGTTCCATAGGTCATAGTTCCACAGGTCATACTTCCAGAGGGCGTAGTTCCATAGGTCATAGTTCGTGGGGTCATTCCACATGTCATAGTTCCATAGGTTATAGATCCAGAGGGCGTAGCTCGAGAGGTCATAGTTCCACAGGTCATAGTTCCAGAGGAAGTAGTTCCAAAGGGAATATACAAAAGCAACGAACTTTCGTATATATACTTTTGTATACATACAAAAGTGGTCGACTTTTGTATATTTGTATATACAGAAGTGGTTGGATTCCATATATGTCGACCTCTGCATATGTGCATATAAAGGAAGTGGCCGACTTCCGTATATGTGCATATATGAAAGCTGACCATTTTCATATATGCGCATATACAAAAGCTAACCTGTTATGTATCTGTACATTTACAAAAGTGGTCGACTTTCATATATGTGCATATACAGAAGTCATTCGACTTCCATATATGCACATTTACATAATCCACCTTCCATATATGCAGCTTTCGTATATGTGCATATATGTAAGCTGATCACTCTTTTATGTGCATATGTAGAAGTTGGCCACTTTCATATATGTGCATATACAAAAACCAACCACTTTTGTAAATGCACATATATGGAATCCACCTTTTGTATATGTGCACCTTCCATATATGTGCATTTACAAAAGTGGTTGGTTTCCGTATAAGTGCATTTACGGAAATGTTTGACTTCGATATATGCACATATATGGAATTCGACCACTTCCGTATATCTGTATATACGGAAGTGATCGACTTCTATATATGTGCATATACAGAAGTGGTCGACTTTTGTATATGTGCATATACGAAAGTGGTCGGCTTCCATATATGCACATATATACTTCCATATATACGAAAAGACGTTGACTTCCATATATGAACATATATACTTCCGAAAAGAGGCTAGCTTCTGTATATATACGAAAGAGGCTGACTTCCGTATATGGACATATAATGAAGCTGCATTTACGGAAGGTGGATTCTGTAAATATGCATATACCAAAGCATGTCGAATTCTGTATATGCACATATACGAAAGCCAACCACTTACATAAATGCACATATACAGAAGTGGTTGGCTTCCATGTATGAGCATATATGGAAGTGGTCGGCTTCCGTATATGCGTATATACAAAATCTGACCAACTTTCGTATATGCCCATATACGGAAGCCGTCATATATGAAAGCCAACCAATTCCGTATATATGATATGCATAAGTCAACCACTTCCATATATGTGCATATACAAAAGTATATATATGGAAGTTGACCACTTCTGTATATACATAGAATTCATCCACTTCTGTATATACACATAATTCATCCATTTCCGTATATGCAGATATACAAAAGCCGACTACTTCCGTATATGCACATATACATAAGCCGACATAAACGAAATTCGGTCGACTTTCGTATATGTGCATATACGGGAGCTGACCACTTCCATATATGCACATATATGGAAGTCGGTCACGTCCGTATATGCGCATATATAGAAGTTGACCACTTCTATATATGTGCATATACGGAAGGGGTGTGTGCACTCAAGAGGATGCGTTGGTTTGACAAATGGGGTGTGTTAGCATGAGGGGTGCACCAAGGTTGGGCGTGCTGGTTCTAAGGGTCACAACGGTTGACAAGCGCATGGGTTCGTTTGGGTGACCAGGTCCATGAAATGGCACGGCGATTCGTTTGGGCGATCGGGTCTGTAAAGGGGTGTGATGATTTGTTTGGACATGGGTTTGCGAAGGGGACTTGACAGATGGTATCAGATTTGTTTCGTTGCATATTTTGGATAAGGGTTGGTATCAGAGATGGTATCAGAGGTGAGAAATTTCCTTCGTTCATAGGATTGTGCAGACAGGCACACTGCATCATGAAGAGAGTACTTGGACATGGACGTTTCTTTTGCTTTTGGGAAGCATGGTTGAGGGTGTAGCCAAACCATTCCAAGGCATAGAGAGAAATACATAGCAGCATGATTAGGTGACAAAGTAGTGAGGCAAAGTAAGCCTGGACACATAATTCTTAGCGCAGATTAACTAATTGTGCCATGAGGTGGATAGTGGAACCTAGTTGTTGTGGATGACTTTGCTTTGGGGTGACTTCATAGTGCAGCAAGGTGAGGGGCGACCTTGCCTTGGTATGAGATAGTTTCACGGATGAACCAAATTGTGGAAGGAAGTCAAAGTGAAGATGTGCTAATAGGTTCAAAGCGCAACACTTAGACATCGTGGAGGATATCCTTGACGGAGATTGGATGATAGAAACAACGATGAGGTAAGGATGGACACTTTCCTTAGTATTTGGAGTTGGATGGAGAGATATAGATGTAGATAGAAAATGCTAAGTTTTTGAATGAGGAAGTACATTCTAATGAGTTGGGCACGACATATGGATTAGCTACCCAACCAGTCCAAGGCACGAGGACTACATAGAAGAGGAAAAAGGTATTTGGGATCCATTGGTGAAGGATTTAGTCTAGAGGGATCTCAGGGCCAGGGACATTGGGGGCCAAGGGTTGTGGTTGGGGATAGATTTACGAATGAGGGGCTAGGGGCTAAGGTTATGTACTAAGAGAATGTGAGGCCTAGGGCGAAGGGGGGCTAGACATAGGGGTAAATTGTGAGAAGGTTCCTAAGGGTAGGAATAGGTCCCAAGGACCGAGGGAATAGGGAAGGAATAGGCCCCTAGAAAGGATGGTTCAATGTCATAGGTGATGAGGTATCAAGGGGGGAGATATGGCCTTAGAGTGAATGTGGTCAGGGAAGAGGCAAGGGCCCAATGGGAGATGCATTGTTTGTTCCTATTCGATTATGGGAATTTGCAATTGATGATACAATAGTTTCTAGGAATGTGTCTAGTGACAATTGCGAGGGATCTCTGGTATTTCTTAGGTCTTGTATAAGACTTCTTAGGGACCTCAACACTACATCAATTTCAATGTTTATGTTTGTTGGTTCTGGGTTGGGGTTTGGTGTGTGTTCTTGTGGTGATGTTGGGTTTGGATTTTCTCCAGGCTCCATGTTAATTATGCATTCTACAATTCAATAAAGGGAAAATTATTTATTTATTTATTTTTTATAATTTAAACAAAGTAGGAAATAAATAAAAAACAAAATCAATCAAAATACTTACCTAGAACCAATTGATGACCATGCCAACAAAGTCTGGTAGTGATTTGTCAAGCTCTACTTAATTTTCAGTTTTAAATTTGCTCAACAACTCTTAAAATCCACACTGCAATCTATTAGTGAAATGAACCAACTGCACGCTTTTAAAAAAAATACCCCATAGGAATGTGCGCTTGCATTCTTAGGAACGCACATGCATTCTTGTGAACACCTACACAACCCTAATTTTGGATCCTTCGTTGTAGTTTGGGGAACGCCGAAGCTGGAGGCTCACAAATGCATGTGCTTTTTTTAGAACACAAGTGTGTTTATGGGCATGCCACCTTTTCAACTATCATCTTCTTGCAAGTGCCCATAAACTCTTCTCTTTGTATTGAATTTTTTTAACTTAATAAA
The DNA here is from genome assembly GCA_009831015.1 of Picea engelmannii. NCBI lineage: Eukaryota > Viridiplantae > Streptophyta > Pinopsida > Pinales > Pinaceae > Picea > Picea engelmannii. The sequence goes on along the minus strand of ML813849.1, from coordinate 69,464 downwards.
TTATTAATTTATATCAACATAAATTAAAAGTTTATAAAATTATTGAAATGTTATGAAAATGTTCTTTCAGTCAAAAAAAAATGAACACCATGAACACCATATTTTAACACTACTTAAAAGTATAAAAATTTAGCATCTATAAAATTAAAATCTAAAGTAAAAAGAAAAATGAGAACTAATAAATTACTCAAACAAAATGAAAAATGAGAACTAATAAATACGTTGTAGTCTAAACGTTCTAGGAAATGACTCTTTCCCGACGATATTTTTCGAGGACCTTTGCTTGAAATCCGGTGAGAAAATGTTAGATCCACATATTTGAGTGATTATTTTTGTATAATTTGAGTGCCTCGAGGGGTTTTCAACATGTTGAATCCATTTCTACATTCAGAAATTGATTTTAAACAACAAAAAATAGTGATTTTGTGTAGATGTATGTCCTCGGATTTCAGCGAAAAAAGTCATTTCTTAAAACAGTTAGACAACTCATACCTCTATTTTAACCATTTCATAGAACAATTAAAACATTTACTAATAAATACGTCTATTTTGATGCAAAAACATTTCATATATTGATTAATAAAAACAATACAAGCTATTAAACCCATTTATGACTAGTAACATCATTGTAACCTATAATTACCTTATAAAGTCTACTCTTTTAATTAACTTATAAAGTTTGTACATTTTTAATGTTGCTCATTAAGTTTATATTTTTGAAGGTAGGATGTTTTTTTTTTTTTTACTTCTTTAATTAACTTAATAAAGTGAGAAAAGAAAATGAAACTAATTTTAGTGGAAGCAATTTTTTTTTGATTTAGTAATGTTTGTAAATTTTTTTCAATTAATTATAAAATTTTGAAGAAAAATGAATCCTAATAAATAATGATAAATGAAGATTTAATTAAAAATCATAAAAATGAATCCTAATAAATAATGATAAATGAAGATTTAATTAAAAATAAGTTTTTAATATAAATGATTTTTTCATTGAAAAAATTAAAAACTATTTTCACATTTTTGTGATTTCAATTTTATTATAAATAAAAATAATTTTTTTATTTCAATTTTATTATAAATAAAAATATTTTTTTTCCTTGTAATATATACTTAGAGTAATGAGTTAATTTAAGAAATTTGTGATTACATTATTTTTAGAAAAACTCTTATTTCAATTTAATTTTTTTTTAATAAAACTAAATTTATTAACTTATAAAAATAAAAAGAAATTCAAATTTCATTTCAAAGTTATTTATAATAATTAATTTTCATTTTATAAACAAACTTTAATCTTAATTTTAATGGATAATTGATAAATTTAATATTTTTTAATATGATGATGATGATGATGATGAACGTCCACTAAGACCTAATTGGTTTATCGGACCTTAAGACGGTACGTGACTGACGCAGACGCTTACACCCTCGGGTCGACATCCGCTCACAGGATCGTTCTTTATCTCCTTTGAGCCGGATCGGCCCTTTCGATTCCTTACTGGAATCTCCTTCCTATCGATCCACAGGTCCTTTCGGAAGCTCCTCTGTGCAAATAGCACTAGGTGCGAGCTCCACCTTCTCCGTGCGACCACAACGCTATGACCAAAGCCTAATCAAGAAGGTGCTTGTCGCAACTCGCCACTTCGCAAGTCGAAGGGTTGAACTCTCATTCCCTTATCTCACGAATCCCCAAGACACGAGAGGTCAATGGGGTGTTGACTGCTTTCACTAGGTGACATGTGTCCGCCTGTCTATCACCCGGGCCCACCTTGTGGTTTTGCCACGTGTCTCTCGTGCCCAACTTTAGCACTTCGCAGCTTCGCTTCCCAAAACACTGCCTCCTTTGTATCCCAACACCCGAAGTGCCGAGATCCCAAACTCCTCGATACTCCTTATCGCAACTCGCGACTTCGGGGTTTTCGGGACTTCGGATCTCGCGACTTCGCGACTTTTCCTTCCGAGTGTTTCGACTCTCCAACTACGAAAACCCGAAATTCCGATTCGCCGAAATGATTAACGATGTCCTTCCCCCGTACTTATATCGCGTCTCGCGATTTCAGGAATCTCGGGACAAAAGTCTTGACCTCCTATCCTCTGAAACACCGAAATGCTGAATTCTGACTCGTTATTAATGCTGGCCCCACAACGGAACTTCTCGCTCTGTCAGGACTTCGCACTTCACGATTTTGTGAATCTTGATGCAAGGTTTTCGGTCCTTCAACTCGCGAATCCCCGAAGTGAGAATTCACGAGTGATCCAACGACCCTTGTCGACTTGGATCCTACGGTCCGATTTCTCCCGAGCTTGCTTGAAAATCCTCAAGTACTCTGCAGGTAACTCCTACGCGCACTCCTTACGACACTTCTTCAAATACGCTTTAATATTTGAACCTCTTCAACTCTGTGCACTCCTTGCAACAACAGTCTTTCAACAATTCCCTCAGGTTGTAAGCTCTGAGACTCTACTCGGCTTGCACACACCTTGCACGGCTCCTGTGCTTAACTTGCACTTCCGCGAGAACTAGAACAATGTTATCCCTCTTGAGCTTTCAGAAATAAAAACCCCGAACCCTTGTCAATGCACTCCTTGCGGACAAACTTCACTACACTCCTTGCAGGAATTTTACTCACTTGGGTTGAGAAACAATTGAAACTCATTCCTTGCTCTCTCTCTCTCTCTGATTTCAACATTCAACAAGAAATAATTCATACATAGCTTAACAACAAATGCATAACATAAAGAGTAAAATAACTATAAGCATAACATTCAACATTCATACACAAAGAATATCACAACCCCATAAGTCTGAATCAAAGCTTCATGTATTAATTCAAGACTTCTGTACATGGGTGGTTTCAAATACAACTCTCTGCTTCTTCTCTTCTCTATGCTCTCTTCTCAATTGATAAGGTTGTTGATGTTACAAATGATACAAGATGAGGGTGTCTATAGTCGGTTTTCCCTCCTACGCTCTAAACTGTCTAATTTGCAATTTAAAGCTACCTACTTACATTTACTACACATAAATGTCTCTACCTACTACAGATGTGAGCGAATCGCTCATGATCTGTTTACAATCTACAAGTGCGGCTCCTCTTAATTATTTCATTAACATCCACACATTTATTTCAAAACATTTCAAAACACTTTTTGACAACGTGTTGAAATGTGCTAGCACTTGTCCCAACTGTCTTCCACCTCCGCGCGTGCTTGCTACTCACGATGCTCCTGCATCATACTCCCTCGCTTGAAAAATTTTCATGGGCTCCTCTCCATGAGCTCTCGCACGGTCTGTCCATGCTTCTAAATTTCTGTTTCATTCTCCCAGCTGGCATCTTCAACTGGATGTCCGTTCCATTTGATGAAGTATTCAAAGTACTCTTTTCTCCTGGTCCTCTCGCTGACTCTCTTGTCAAGTATTCTCTCCATCTGTGGCTTTTCAGCTATAGACATTTGTTTAGCCCACTGGACCTCTGTCTGTTCACTATCTGCTCCTGTTTCTCCAGCTTTGTAAGGGTACAAATATGAGATGTTGAATATTGGTGAAATTCTGACCCCATCGGGTAATTCGATCTCATAAGCATTTGTCCCAAATTTCTTTATGATCTTGCACAGTCCAATTTTCTTTATTTTTAGTTTATTATATGTCCCCCTTGGGAACCTTTCCTTCCTTAGATGTGCAAGAATCAGATCACCAACTTCAAATTGAAGTTCCCTCCTGTGTTTATCTGCTCTGCGCTTATACTCCTGGCTTGAATTCTGCAATCGCTCCTTCACTTGGCTGTGAAGTTCTTTCATTGCTTCTGTGAAATCTTCTGCACTAGCACTTCTAGTTTCATTCTGTTATGAATCTTTCAACTCAGAAACTCCTCTTGGTTGCATTCCATAAACAATTTGAAATGGAATCTGCCCTGTGCTTCTGTTGATTGAATCATTATAAGAAAATTCCGCCTGTGGTAGAATATTGTCCCATTGACTGTGGTGTTCTGTCACCAAACTTCTCAGCAAGTCTCCCAAACTTTTGTTCACAACTTCTGTCTGTCCATCCGTCTGATGATGATAAGATGAACCGAATGACAAGTTTGTTCCCATCTTTTTCCATAAGGTTCTCCAGAAGTGTCCCACGAACTTGGTGTCTCGATCCGAAACTATGCTCCTTGGTAAGCCGTGAAGTCTAACAACTTCTTTGAAAAACAGATTCGCAATGTGAGTTGCGTCACTGGTTTTCTGACACGGTATGAAGTGTGCCATCTTAGAAAATATATCCACCACTACAAAGATCGAGTCAAACCCTCTTTGTGTTCTCAACATCCCCAATATGAAGTCCATGCTTACTGCCTCCCATGGCCTCTCAGGTATGGGTAACGGTTGATATAAGCCTACGTTCTGCCTCTTTCCCTTTGAGTGCTGGAAAATCCTGCATCTGTCGACAAATATTTTGACGTCTGCTCTCATTCCTGGCCAAAAGTATGACTCATTTAACTTTGAGAACGTCTTATCATGACCGAAATGCCCGACCAATCCTCCACTGTGTTTCTCCTTTAGCAAATTCTCCCTCATGGAGCATTTTGGAATACAAAGTTGATTACCCTTAAACAATAATCCTTCCTGGATCATGTATTCTGTCCATTGACTTCTGTCCCTGAGAACTGGATTCTCAGCTGATTCATACGCCTCTTTGAAGTCTGGATTATCTCTGTACATGTTCCTGAGATCATCAAAACCCAATTGTTTGACTATGAACTCCTGCAAAATTAAACACTTCCTGCTCAAAGCATCAACAACTTTGTTAGCAGTTCCAGAAATATGCTTAATTACAAAAGCAAAGTTCTGCATGTATTCAACCCATTTAACATGTCTTTGATTCAACTTCTCCTGTTGAGTCATAAATTGCAAAGCATGATTGTCACTATATAAGACAAAATCCTTAGGAATCAAATAGTGTCTCCATTTCTTCAATGCCTGGATAATTGCATGGAATTCTTTATCATATGTAGAGTACTTCATTTTGGCTTCATTCAACTTCTCGCTGAAGTATGGGATCGGCCTATCTTCTTGACTCAAGACTGCCCCTATTGCAAATCCACTTGCATCACATTTTACTTGAAATGTCTTCTTGAAATCAAGGAACACCAAGATTGGTTGTTCTGTAATATTCTTCTTCAACAAATTGAATCTTTTCTCTGCTTCTTCCGTCCAGTGAAAAGACTTGTGTCTCTTCTTCACTGTGTCCATCATTGGTGCACTAATTCCACTGAAATTCCTGTAGAAACCAACTAATCCGTGAAAGCTTCGAACTTCAAAGATACTCTTTGGTGATGGCCAATTTTTAATCACCTCCACTTTATCTGGATCCATCTTCAACTTATCTGTAGAAATAACAAAACCCAAATAAATGAGCTTTGTCTTCATGAATGAGGATTTATTTATGTTTATCAACAACTTTTCTTGCTATAACCTCTTCATCACTGTAGCCAAATGTTTCAGATGCTTTGCCTCTGTTTTATTGAAAATCAGTATGTCATCAAGATACACAATGACAAATTTTCCGATGAAATCCTTTGGGACTTCATTCATCAATATCATGAAGGTACTTGGTGTGTTTGTTAAGCCAAATGACATAACAAGCCATTCATATAACCGTTCATTGGTCTTGAATGTTGTCTTCCATTCGTCTCCTTCTCTCATACGAATTTGGTGATATCCGCTTTTCAAATCAATCTTTGAAAAGAGTCTTGCTCCACTCAAGTAATCCATCAAATCATCCATCCTTAGCATTGAAAATCTGTATCTGATGGTAATCTTGTTGATCGCTCTTGAGTCAGTACACATCCTCCAACCTCCATCTTTCTTTGAACTGAGTACTGTTGGAACAACACATGGACTCAAGCTTTCTCTTACTAACCCTTTGTCCATTAAATCTTGGACCTGTCTTTTGACCTCTTCATTCTCTTGCGGCGTCAATCTGTACGCTTCTTTGTTTGGTAAACTAGCTCCTGGTATAAGATCAATGTGATGACTTATACTTCTGATCGGTGGCAACGAACGAGGTAGTTTGTCCATGACTATATCAACAAATTGTTGAAATAATGTAACTGCGAAGAGCATTCTTATTATTTTTATTATTGGATTAAATTTCCATTGAGGATTAATCATGTCATTATTATTATTGTTGTTATTGGATTAATCCCCATTGAGGATTAATCATGTCGGTAATTGTATAAGGACCAAATCCCCTTTTGCGGATTGGTCATCGGACAATTACAGAGGGTAGAATAAGAAGTTGGCCCCAACAGTTATTATGGAAGACCCATAATTAATTAAAGGTGGGTTTACCCACCCAGAGTGAGAGGCCGGCCCTGCCAGTTGTGACCTTTCACATGTGCCATTCTTGTATAAATAAGAGGCTAGCGCCTCACTTCAAACACACAACTCACTTGCTCATTCTCTTATGAGGCAAGCTGCAATTACCAGTTGGAGAGAGGAGAAGAAGAGTGGCGCATCTCTTGGGGAGGAATTTTTGTATTGGTTTGAGTTATCTCTTGAACATTGTATAAGCTATTTATGATAAGGAAGTTTTTGCTGGGTTTTCTTCCCCTAGAGGGTTTCCCAGGATAAATGTTGTGTCTCTTATGAATGTGTATTTCTCAGTGATCTTGTTCTTATTATGCTCTTATCTATTGAAATGCAAAGAACTATAATAATGGCATAAACATTAACATGGTATCAGAGCCAACCTGAAGAAAACATTATTTGCAAGAAGAAAAACGTCACTGTTGCAACACCTGCAAATTAGGGTTTTGAAAAAGTATCTCTTTTTAGCCCCCTAACCTCCTAGAAAGTTGCGCCCTCCCCCCAGGATCAATTTGGCACCTAGAGTGCACCTTTTCAGTGGAAGGATCTCCTGGAAAGTGAAACCCTAGTTTCACAAAAGTACCAGAAGTATCAGAAAACCAGTACCAGAAGTACCAGAAGTACCAGAGTACCAGAAGTATCGGAAGCACCAGTCCAAAAATTCGCAGATCAGATTTGACGGGGTAAAATTTGGAATTTCTCAGATCTGAGGACACCAGGCTACTCAACTCAGCCAAGCGCACCTCCTGGTAAGGTCAAAACTTGATTTCAAGCATTTTCAATTTTTGGTTATTTTTGTTGCCGAAAGTACAAGATGTCTGCAAGCACAAAGCTTGTTGAGAAACTAGAAGGCATAGACAACTTCCGTGCCTGGAAGTATAGGATCGGTCTG
>ML813849.1:22166-46887 GCA_009831015.1 Picea engelmannii | reverse complement strand
GAGGTTGGTCTTAGACTTGTGTGATTGTTTAGGGATTCACAATCTAACATCCCCCCCACCCCCTTCAATTGCAAGATTGTATAATTGTACCGGTAAGGCAACATGAACTAGTGCATAGATTGATATCATTTTAATCTTCAATCTAAAACTTCTGAATTGAGCTTCAATGAAAATATGCCTGAAAATTTGTTAATATGGATGATGAATGGTTCATCTAAAATGAACTTTGAAAGAAAGTAGAAATTTTGGAAGTGAACAACTACCATGTCTAAACATTCCCTTGGTAATTGGTGAGCAAAGGGGATCATCATTCTTCCATCAGTGAACAAATAAGATCACCAAAATTCTCTCTAAATTTGGATATAATTAAGTGTCAAACAACATCCCAATGAATAATTGAAGATCAATGAGAAGAGTATAGATTCCACGCTAGAGCTTCCCAAATATGTTGTTTTGAAGAGATTGATTTGAAGTTCATTGAAATATATATATATATCTCTTTGAGGAGACCAATTGCCATGCTGAAATTCCCAAACATCGATCTAATTTTGGTTAATAGAACTTCAAAACTTGAAGACTAACTATCATCATGGATATTCCCCCCTATTAGGTGCAAGGCGAGAATATTGTTAGAGGGATTCAAGATTGAGCTTTTGAATTCTTTTTTTCTTCAATGGTTCATCATTATATTTGGTGGTTTTTGTAGTTGACCACCAAGCATTTTAACTTAATCAATGTGGTGGTTTTAGTTGACCACTACCCATTTTCATCGTATACTCACCCCCTAAAATTTCTAGAAAGTATCTTGTTGTTTTATCAATGTACTCCCCCCTTGACGTGGAGATAATACCATCTTTGATTCATGTTTCAATTTCAAAAATTATGTAGAATTGAGCTCCAATCATGTCCAAAATATTCATCGAAACAATTGTTTGAAATCCTTCTGTGTTTGTGATTTTTTCTTTGTGCAAATATGTCTACCTATTTTTAAATTTAATAGTAATCTAACTTATGCATCTCTTTGACTTGTTGATTCTATTTCCAAGAATTTATCTAGTCATAATGAATTATTTTCTTAACCTTCTTCTTCTTTTGAAATTTATCGTAAAAGACGATTTGTCTTCCCACAATGAACACAATGATGGAGATCAAAACACTAATTCTCCATGTGACCAACTCGATGACAATGTTAGTACTTAATATTTTCTTCAATGTGCTTATCATCAATTGTATCATTAACCTCGTTAACTTCTTCATTATTTTTTAAAGTCATCAAATTTTTATCAAGAAATTCTACACTCACAAACTGAACCGACTTGGAGTAATCTGGGATTCAAAAGATGCTAATTTTTTCATTTCCTAAACCATGTTGATTCTTGTTGAATTGTGATTCTTCCCAATGTCCGAAAATCATCCTGGAAATATCATTTTGATGTTATCCGAATTTACATTAGTATTGCTTCTATCACTATGTGTCTATTCTTGTGACTCATCTTCAACAAGATTTATCTTCATCAATTCTTTGTATGATTCCTTTTAATGATTAGTTTATGAATTATCATCCATATCTTTTGTTTCCTTTGTATCAACCTTAAGTCACGTGTATCACAAGTAAAATTGACCATTTTTATGAACTCAATTGCATCGCAAGTTGCATTAACCTTTTGTATGAGGTCATCAATTGCACATGTTGCATTGACCATTTGTTGTTCATTTTCAATTAATTTTATTCGAAGTGTTTCAATCAATTTATCCTTGAGATCAATTTGTTTGTAAAGATCAACAATCCATTTATCCAATTCATGGAAGGAGTCTTGTAATTCTTTGATTTATTGATTGGCGTTTTGAAAAGGTTTTCCTCCTTTACCCATTTTATATTTTTCACTTGTCACACTCATTTGTATTGATGTCACATTTGCTTCCTCTTGTTTATTTTATATCATGCTTACTTGTACTTATCTTTTATTTATTTCTTGCTCTTATGTCACACTTAGGGTGTCGAGTACAATCGATCATGTACCCCGAAGTGTGATATTTTACAATGATTTTATTTGATAATTCTCTTGACATCATTCAAGTCTTAGGCATGTCCTCTAAGAATTTTCACAAATGACTTTGAAAGGGTTTGCAACTCTACCCTTTTACAATTCAATGACTCTTATCCTTCAATTTGTACAATTTTTAAAAAGACTATTGATTTTGCAAAGAATGAATATTCCATTAATATTAGAGGAACAATCACATTTTAGTCTCCTCTTACATGAGATTACATGGTGTTTTGTCGATGATTTAATTGATGTCTCCGTTTGATCAAGTTCTTATGCATGTTTTTTACTCCATGTGTGTATGGTTGAATATTGCAATTGTAATTTTAAGTGCCACAAAAAAATGATCAATCATAAAAACCATTCACCATCACACACAAGGGCAAGTGTCCTTATATCTCCTTCAAATTTAAGGACAAGTCAAGCAATCATTGCCAAAAAGATGATATTTTTTTTTATTCTTGATACAATTAGCTCTTAGAACTTAGGAGTGCAACAAACAACTATCTTTTCAATGAGAGTTCAAGCTTTGTCTTCAAATCAGTATGCATTCATTTGTGACCAAAAGGCTTACAAATCTTTTCTTCAAAAGGTTGGACAACACTTTTACTACTTAGGCTCTCACCAAGCTTTCATCAATTTTTATTTTCTTTTATTCTTTACATAAAGTGGGTTTCCATATTTCCCTTTTAGCTTAACCTAATTAAAATTCCATGATATATTCATTTATGACGAAAAATGACAGAGCTTCTTCAAAAACCATGGATCCAAGAACCCACAAGATTCAAATCTCCTTGGTAATAAGTGGAATCAATGGGGTCTTTGTAACCCAAACATTCTCATCATCACTCAATTTTCCTTGAACTTTGAGCTCCTTAGGTTGTCAAGGTCTCTTTTCTAAAATTTATGTTTTTGTCTCAAATCAAGATACATTCATCTGTGACCAAAAATATTACAAATCTTTTCTTCAAAATGTTGGACAACACTTTTACAATTTAGGCTCTCACCAAACCTTCAATAATTTTTTTTTTCTTTTATCCTTTACAAAATGTGTGCTTCCATATTGCCCTTTTAGCTAAACACAATTACAATTCCATGATATATTCATATATGACCAAAACTAACAAAGCTTATTGAAAAAACATAGGTCTAAGAACCTATGTGCTTCACATCTCCTTGATCATAAGTGGAAACAATGGTTTAAGAACCCATGTGCTTCAAATCTCCTTGCTCATAAGTGGAATCAATGGGGTCTTTGTAACCCAATTTTTTTTATCATCACTTAGTTTTCCTTGAACTTTGAGCCCCTTAGGTTCTCAAGGTCTTTTTTCTAAAATTTATGTTTTTGTCTCAAATCAAGATACATTCATTTGGAACCAAAAGGATTATAGATCTTTTCTTCAAAAGGTTGGACAACACTTTTACAACTTAGGCTCTCACCAAGATTTCAAAAAAAAAATCTTTTCTTTTATCCTTTACAAAAAGTGAGCTTTTATATTTCCCTTTTATCTTCACACAATTACAATTCCATTATATATTCATTTGTGACCAAAATTGACAAAGCTTCTTGAAAATCATGGGTCTAAGAACCCATTTGCTTCAAATATCCTTGCTCATATGTGGAATCAACAAGGTATTTCTAACCCAAAAATTTGTATCATAACATAGTTTTTCCTTGAAATTTGAGCCACTTTTAAGGTATCTTTTCTAAAATTTATGTTTTTGTCTCAAATCAAGATACAATCATTTGTGACCAAAAGGCCTACACATATTTTTTTCAAAACGTTGGACAACACTGTTACAACTTCGGCTCTCACCAAGCTTTCAACAAATTTTTTTCTTTATCCTTTACAAAAAGTGGACTTCCATATTTACCTTTTAGTTTAACACAATTACAACTCCATGATATATTCATTTATGACCAAAACTGATAACACTTCTTCAAAAAACATGGGTCTAAGAACCGATGTGGTTCAAATCTCCTTGCTCATAAGTGAATCAATGGGGTCTTTGTAACCCAAACATTTTTATCATCACTTAGTTTTCTTTGAACTTTGATCCCCCTAGGTTCTCAAGGTCTCTTTTTTGAAATTCATGTATGTCTCAAATTTACTCCACACACATTACAATAACCATGTATGACACCTTTGTTTGCATTTAATAGTCACTTTCCAATGTTAAAAGGTGATGTTTTTTATTACCATGTGCACATAAGAAAAATAAAATATTTGGGCTCTCTTTCTACATGGCATTGGTGCATTTGCTCTTCCTCTTCTAAAATGATTTTGTGGGGTGAAATAACTTTGTCAATGCCAAACAAAAATTTTGTTACCCCTTTCTTTTGACTAGTGGTGCACATCGATGCATGGTGTATGTGGGCGGTCAGTCAATGTTGTTGGTGGAAAAGACATTAAGGAAACATTTTGGAAGTGATGTTGGCAAACACAATCTCTCTATCCTCTTTGATGCTAGAACTTCTATAAGGCCCAAGCTTTGGACACAAATTAGATCTAAATATAACTTCAATTGTTTCATTCAGTTCTTGTCCTACTTAGTAAAGGCTCAATCCTATGAGCTCTTAATAAATTCCAAGGATGTTCTTTACTTCCATAAAAATCTCCCATGATAGGCACATCCCTATAACAATGTTGTAAATCCAATGGTTAAGTTTTTTTATTTTTTCAAAGTTGTAAATCCGATGGTTAAGTTTTTTTTTTCCAAGTTGTAAATCTAATGTCAACTTGTTTTTTTTACTCTTTTTCCTTTGAACTTCTTGATGTGTTTCCAAAGTGGAGAATATAAGGGAAAGTGAAGATCCTTATCTTTGACATGTTTTCAATCTCCATATCCACCATTTTTCTTCCATGTAAGTGACTTCCACATAAATTACCAAGGAAAATGTTTAACCATGATAGCTTCTTTTCCTAAGTCAATTTCTTGAAAGTTGCTCCTCCTAGAAGGTTGTTTCCATCTTTTTCTCCATTCCTTGCTCTATCTTTTACTTTTCATTTCTTCAATATTTCCCTTGGGTTTTTTTTTTAATCTTTTACCTTTTCCAAGTTGTTTAGATGCTTACAATATTTTTTTCCTAGTATCTAGTGTATTTAGTTGCCCTAGGTTTTTCTTGAAGTGAAATAGAAAAAAACAAGACGGCCTGAGCAATTATCAAATTTGACGATGTCAACATTCATTAAATAGTTTATGATTCTTTGTCAACTTCATGGGGCCATAACTTTCACATCCAAACTATGTTTTGAGTGCTCTTTGAAGCATAAGAAGGGATTGGAAAATGTGACGGGTTCAAGATTTACAAAATTGGGAAACATTAGCAAGATTCATGAACATTTATGAGATGGTGATAAATTCAACTGACCCCATGTATCACACTTTAAGGTCCAAGCACATGTTAGGATACCATACATCCATGTGGCATAGAACAAGGGCCTAATATATGGGGGGTAGGTGCCTTACTAGATTTGACATTCTCATGTGTCTTTATTTAATAATTTTTTCTCCACAAGCCTCTATATAAATAGGTTGGAGCCTACATATAAGTTTAGAGATTGAAAAGGTTTGAAAATTGTAATTTTTCTCCCAACTCCTAAAGAGTTGAAACTTTTGAGAGCCAATGGGGGTTTATAGTTTGGAGAGAAAATGGAGGTTTAGAATTTGGAGGAGACTTCAACCCCAAAAGGGTTTTTACCTCCCCAAAGCTTACAAACTCTATCAACTCTAAAACTAGAAAAATTACTAAGGAACTCATTTAAACCAACTATGAGTTTCCTTTATGAGGAACTAAAATGTTTAAATATGGGTACCACTTCAAATTTCTAATCAATTGAATAAAAGATTAACCAATGTACCTCCATAGTTTTGTATCCTTCCCCAACCAACCAAAGTATGTTTAATCTTGCTCAAATTAAATTATATGTACTCTAATGAAATGATATGTTTTGTGTTGAACAAAGTTTGAAATGTTCAATTGTACTTCCTTTAGTTAAACAAAATGTACAACTAAATAGAAACCAAACTAACATCCATCTACAATTGGTTACACTCTTATAAAAAAATGAGTAAAAATTTATTTTGAAGTATACCTCAATTTAACATAACACAAACCAAATGTCAATTACAATATTACTTGTAAGGTCCATTTGTAGTTATCTACAAGTTTCAATAAAGTATTTGTGCCATTTTATGACATTCTACTATTAATATCCCTAGAAGCTCTAAACTATAACATATTATCTCATAAGAACATCATAGGCATAAACCTAGGGATCTAGTACTTAAATTTCTTCACTATTATGAAATTTCTAAAAATAACACGAGTCATGAAAATTCTTGTGTATTTCACATATATAATTAAATTTCAATGTTAATATAATAATTTTAGTGACGTGGGAAAACATTAATAATAAGTTGATGTCATTATCCTTTAATAGATCAAATAAGTCAATTTTATTATTCCCTTATGGAGATTCTTACTTTAAAATGACACGTGAATAAGTGTATTCATATGTACCCTCATTTTTCTCAAGCTTAACCATTCATCCACTATATTAATGAACGATGTTGCATAATTATATTTGCATTATTATTTTCCTCCAAGATATCACTAAGTAATAAATCCTACTTCCAATACAATTTCATACATCTAATTAATCTATTAATGTGTTTACTTGCAATAATGCATATTTGTATCTACACGAAGTGAAGTGAAAAACAAGTTGTCAGACTTAAAATTCAATTTGTAATAGCATGGGCACATGCTAAACTATTCTTCTAGTAACATTTTTGTAAACAAGAGCCACATAGTGGCAATGTCCCTGTGCCTTGAAGGTCAAGTGCTTGAAAAGGCGAGGAGGCAAGAATTGTGAAGCATCATGCATGTATCTTAGAAGAACATGCAACAAAAAGACGTGGGAACTAGTGTAAGAAAGATTTATATTATCTATTATAGTGAGCATTATTATCAATATGCAAAAAGAGGATAAATAATAATTGAATTTCCATTGGGTTTACATAGAATATTAGCAAATAGATCTTTGACTTTTGTACGTAATCATTTTTTATAAAACTTAATGTAACTTGTAAGCTCTATTTCACATGCAATTTGCAGAATACATTAATGCATTTTGTTATTTGAAATGTCTATTTCACATGCAATTTGCAGAATACATTAATGCATTTTGTTATTTGAAATGTTTATTGTTATTTAAAATGCTTATATTAGAGAAAAGTTCTTTCAAGAACTTAAACTAGAAATACAAATAAACATAACGATAATATAAATGAAATATATATTTGTAGAATTTGGACAACTAAGTAATTGGAAAAAAAATGCTTACTTTTTCCTAACTTGAGTATGTTATAGAAAAAACAATTTTGTTTTTAGAAACACAATATTGCTTGTGTACAAGCAATAATGTTGGTCTTTACCAAAAGGCAACATGCACGAGATGTAAAAGAATCTAAGCCTACATTTTATTCTAGCATCAATCGAATATTTGTTTTAGCTACATGTTTTTATTCATTGAGTAGTAATTATTTTGTTTAGCTAAACAAGTACTTTTAGACATGAGAGGTAAAGAAGCACATGAAATTATTGACAATGCATTGTCTATATAGGAAATAGTTGAAGTGCATTGAGCATAGGCTAGATGCTCAATTAAGCATAATACAAGTTTAGGTGAACAAAAGATCAAAAGAGAACACAATTAGCTTTAAAATAGTAAAGATTTAATTTAATAGCAATGACAAAGAAACATATGCTTGTAAGAGTAAATATTTAATTTGAGTGTTCAAAATGAATTTTTAATATACAATAGTTTTTTTCAAAATAAGAAAATAAAGGGTAATATATTTATCAAATTTATCAAAAAATCAAAAGTTTCAAAAAAATGTTATATATTCTAATTCCAAGGAAACCCATTTTTTTTCATTGTTGATATACAAGTTTCAAAAAAATGTTGTAAAAGTTCAAAATTGTTATTAAAAAACATATTTTTCAAATTCTTATGGAAATGTTCAAAGTATAAACTTTTGTAGATTTTCTAAACAAGTAGCTATAGAAAACATAAAATATTTTGTTTACAGTGCCTACACAAGTTGCGTGACATGAAGACTTGAAGGACAACTTTTTTGTGTCTACTGCATATATGTCTTCAATGTTGCCTGATAAAAAAATATAAACATATTGGTCTTTAGTAGTCTATTGAAAAAACATTGTGATAGAGAAAGCAATAAAGTGAATGTGAAAAAAAACAAGTGCAGAGAATGCATTTGAGAAATGTTGCAATGATGTAATTGAAAATGAGTTTTTGAGAGACCAAGTGTTGAATAGAAATTTTTTTTGAACACTTTTTTTTATAGTGTAAAACTAATAAAAAAGTGTGTAATAATTATAAGTGATATCAATAATTTAATCAAACAAGTATTGAAATGCACAATAGATAAAAATAAAATAATTAAAAAAAATTCTTTCAAAAAAACAAAATACAAAGAGCTAGGGGTGGGATGATCCATGTGGCTCTGCGGTTCTACGGTGATGGGGGCTCTGCGGTCCGCTCCTTGCGGTCACGTGTTACCTCGTAACAATACCGTAGGCCCGGGTCCTCACACTAGGGTTTAGCCTTTTCTTTTCAACCCTTCGGATCCCCAAACGACGCCACATTCTCTCGAAGAAGGTTCTGTTAGCTGGTGAACATAATTTGATGCGAAGGTGAAGTTGAGTTGTAAGCGGGTGGGGAGATCCTATGGATACCTACGAGGAAGAGGTTGATTACTCACCAGATTCATGTGAGTTTCTTCCCTGGATGGGGACAATTGGCAACCCACCAACTCCTGCCTGGGTACAACTGTCATCAACGACACCCCTAGAAACCCAGTTTTCTTCAACGACTCACCTGGAAACCCAAAATGAATTCTTCTCACAACTCTCAGAGGTACAAGTTTTTTCCCCGCTTCAACATCGGGGTTTCTTTCATGGCTTGGACGGGAACCTTGGGGAGGTGGGGTCTCGACGTCGGTGGTTCTATCAAACATTGGTCATGACTCTTTCTCGATCCCTAGTTGCGCACCCCCTTATCAGGCCTTTGAAGGATTTTTATCTCCTGTCCACTGTGATTTATTTTCTACGTCGTCTCCAGCTGTAGTCTCTTGGTCGTTCCCGGATCCCAAAGTAACCTCGTCACCTAACCCGGGGTTGGGGGAACTGGGGGTTTATCCTGAGCATTTTCTGAAAGTGACCTTTGAAGACCCGAACCTAGGGTTCGTGCACGCTCTGACATTGGGTCAGGATCATACTATGAAATTCTACTTCCCCTACATGGATCATGATTACTCCATAGGTCAGAATTCTATGGAGCCAGAGAGTGGATTTGTTGCCTCAAACTTGCATTCCTACAATCTAAACGACTGGGATTTAGGCCTAAGAGGAGACCCAAGTCAAAGTGCCCCCTTTGATTTGGATCATGAATTGCAAGGAGCCACAGGGCATAGATGAAAGAAGCAGACCAAATTTTTAGGGGCTTCTAAAGAAGACCCTAACTTCATCCTAGGTGAAGACCTTACCTTGTTTGGGGTTGCAGTGATGGTAGAAAAAACACTAGTTGGAAAAGCCTATGGCCGACAATTCAGCAAAAAAACTTTGAGAGCCTGGGCTGCTACAAACTGGGGTGCGAACTCCAACTCCTCGCCCAATATCTTTCGCCTCTCCAGAGGCTGGTTTATGATCATCTTCCCAGAGCCCTCACAGGCGTTAGTTGTACTCCAAAAAAGATGGTCAATCGACTCTTCTCCGGTTCTAATGAATTTATGGAACCCCACTTTTGATGTAGCAAGTGAGTGACTGGACTCCATTCCAATTTGGGTTTGTTTACTAGGAATTCCTCCTCATCTATGGTCAGAAAAATGTTTTCAAGCAATTGGAAATTTTCTGGGAGAGTACCTGACTGTAGATATGGGATTCTTAGATATGGGAGAGATGTCGGTGGCAAGAATTCTAGTCTCTCTAAACATCGGGGAAGGGATACATGAATTCCTCAACCTGACCGATTTGGGAAGGACAAGGGTCCAAATCCTAGACTATGAATGAGTGCCCTTCCGATGTAGAAGATTCCACAAATATGAATATATTGTTATGGACTGCAAAAAATCCTCTTGAGGGCACTCTAGCCACCATTCATTCGATGTTAGCAGGCCCGTCCATGAATGACAGGAGACTACCGGGGGAAACTCTTCTTCTTCAGTGCCAAACTCAGTGGGTACACAATCCCCCACCCTGACATATCTCCTGATCTCTTCGATAGCTGGAAAACCCATGCCAGTTGGGGATGCTTTGGCTCTTGTTCTATCCTTAGGAGATGAGGTGCGCACAAACTGCAGCTCAGAGACAACACCACAACAACTGATCGAAATGTTTTTGGGTATGCAACTTTCTATCCCCCGTCCTATAAATGGTATGCTAAAATCTTTCAATTTTCTTATAAGGGAATGCAACCCCTCTTTTCATAACTTCCCCCTTTCGAACAATGTATCCATAAAAATACATTTCACCTCTTCTTCTCTTCCTTTTCCGTCGCTGGCTGAATGTCCTCTCCGTGCAGATTCTCCTCCTGAATCCCATGCTTCCTGGTCTTCTGAGGAACCCTGCTCGAAGGGTTCTGAGGATTCGATCATCCGCTTCCAACTCCGCAACAGATCGATCTCTATTCCTACAATGGACTCCAGGGGCTTAGCCCCTACCCCGGAATCTCTGAAGACAAAAAAGGGTTGAGGTAGATCTTCACATATCTCCATAGCTCAATCTCGTGCACTAGTGGATATTGCTTCAGGTCGACAATGGTCTATTCTCGGGGCCCTTAGAGCAGCAAAATCCCCTGTCGGGGCACCCCTATGAAACTCCTTTCTTTTAATTGTAAGGGTTTAGCGAGTCCCCACAAAAAATATGCTCTGAAGAGGTTGGTCTCCCTACACCAACATGATGTTGTTTTTTTTCAATAAACTCTAGCAGATGAAATTTAGGCCACCAAGACACTATCTACTATCTTCCCGCGATGGGTTTTACTAGGGTTGGACGCTCAAGGAAGGTCAGGAGGACTAGCCATCAGATGGTGCTCTAGAAGTATAAATCTTTTAAACTCCTAGGATTTTGACTCTTGTCTGGGGATAGATGTCCAGGTGGAAGGACTTGGCTTGGAGGTCAGAATAATCAATGCTTATGAGCCTCATATAGACAATATTCCATTCTGGGACTCTTTGTTTAGAAAAGAGATTTTGGAGGTGGAAAATTTAATAATTGGAGGCAACTTCAATTTTTCTTATGGGGAAGCTGAAAGTTGGGGTCTCTTAGCACACCCTGACCCTCAAGAAGAGTATTTCAACCATCTTATGGATTCCAAGGGATATATAGATATAACACTAGTTAAGCTACATCCCACCTGGAGAAATATGAGGGTTGGGGAGCCCTATGTCTCCAAGAGATTAGACCAATTCTTGATCACATAATCTATGTTGATTCTTCCTTTCCACTTCCGCCAATGGATTGGGAGTGGAGGAAAATCAGATCACTCCCCAGTTTGGTTTGCTGTTGAAGGGGGTTCCCAAAAGCTGGCCTCCCCATTCAAATTCAATAATACATGACTAAATGATGAAGGTTTTCAAAAGCTGGTAAAATCAAATTAGACCCATATACATGATACAAATGGAACTCCAGACGCCATCCAATTTAAGGTTAATCTAAAAAAATTAAAAAAATTGGTCATTCCTTGGGAAAAATCAAAACAAAACGAAGACGAGCAAGAACTCAAAAGTATAGAGGACCAATTGGAGGTGATTTATCAAGACACTGAATCTGGGTTCTCCTCAGGATCCTCTCGTGAAAACTTGAGGAGCCTTGAGATAAGGTGAAAAAATTTAATGGAAGACCAAGAAGCAACCTGGAGGCTTAAAAGTTGCGCAATATGGCTAGAGAACGGGGACGAGAACACTAAATTTTTCCATGTCTTTGCCAAGGGACGTAAATCTTCCAACACAATTTGGATCTTAAAGGACCAGGAGGGCAGACCAGTCACCTCCGTTGAAGGGCTAGCAAATTTTTGGAAAAGACATTTACAGTCCTTATTCAAAGAGGACAAAAGAGAAAACATAGCCGACATCATAATATTGGATCTCTACTTCCCTAGTTTTGTGGATGAGGAAGGGAAATGAGAACTATTTGAAGAAGTCACTGAAGCTGAACTCAAGGACACCCTTCAAATCTTTCAAAAAGATTAAATTCCAGGTCCAAATGGATGGTCAATTGAATTTTATTTGGGCTTCTTCGATCTGATTGGAGGCAACATTCTTAAAGTCATTGAGGAATCAAGATTAAATGGAAGAATGCATAGCCCTCTCAACATTACCTTTATAGCCCTCATTCCTAAGGTGGACGATCCCAAATCCTTTGATGATTTCATACCTTTCTAACTCTGCAACTGCATTTACAAAATTATAGCCAAAGACATAGCCCGTAGGCTGAAGCCACTCCTTTCAGCTTCCATCTCAAAAGAACAATTTTTATTTCTTGAAGGAAGTCAAATCCATGAAGCAATAGGAGTTGGTTAGGAAGGGCTTCTTAGCCTGAAGACTTCAAGAGCTAAAGGTACCGTCATCAAGATCGATCTCTCAAAATCCTTCGATAGGGTAAAATGGTCTTACATACAACTCCTACTCAATCATCTCAGATTCGAGGTTCCATTCATAAAATGAACGATGGATTGTTTTACTTCGGTTTCATTTTTAGTCCTTATCAATGGGGAAGCCTCCCCCTTCTTCATCTATGAAAAGGTTTGCACTAAGGATGTCCATTATCTCCACTCTTATTCCTCCTGGTGGTTGAGGGTCTAAGAATGGATATTGATAATGCGGTAAGAACGAGGGATTTCCAAGGAATTCAAATAACCTCTGGTTTGAGAATCACACATCTACTATTTGTGGATGATGCCCTCATTTTTTGCAGTGGTTGGGTGCATGATGCAAAATTTCTAGCATAAATCCTATCCCTTTTTCATTCGGCTACATGTATGCAACTAAATTTCCAAAAATCTACCCTCTCCTTCTGAGAAATGGAAAGAGAGGAAGAAGATACCTATCGAAGACACTTTCATTTTACAATCCAAGACTTATCGGAAGGCCTAAAATACCTGGGATTTCACTTGAAGTCGAACAATTATTGCAAAGAGGACTAGAAATAACTGCTTTCAAAATTGGAAAAAAGGTTAACTGGTTAGAGCTTTAGGTGGATTTCAAGGGAAAGAAGACTCACTCTAACCAAAGCGGTTCTAGAAGCCATCCTAGTCTACTGGATTTCACTAGCCTGGATTCCAAAGGGAGTGTTGGAAAATATTAGAAGGTCCTTCTCCCGCTTTATCTGGTCGGGTTCTGGGGACAAGTTCACTCAGCCATGGGAAAAATGGGACCATATTGCCCGACCAAAATCTTTGGGAGGTTGGGGACTCAAAAATATATTTATGTTTTCCAAGGCTTTGGCGGAAAAAATTGGTTGGCGCCTCATCTCAGGCAACAATATGTGGTCTCTGGTAGTCACTCAAAAATACATTTTACCGGTTATAATTGAATACTATATTAGATCTCCAAACACAACTTTCAGGCAATGCTCGATTTTTTTGGAAATCTTTAATCTCCTCCTTTCTAGTGATAGGGGAAGGAATGGCCTGGAGAGTAGGGAAAGGAAATCACTTTCGTATTGGTGCAGATCCCTGGCCGGGAAGTGGAAACTCTCACATTCTCCCAGAGGAGTTAATTAACCAACTCCACATGAATAACATCTTCCTCCTCTCCCACCTCGCCGACCCTAACTTAACTACCCTCTGGAATCAAGGATGGAAAAGTGATGCTACTCTGGGCTAAATGGAGCTCTAGAAACATGATATGAAATTTATATCACGATACTACAGGTATGCCATATCAGACTCTCAAACATAGAGGATGAGCTAGTATATAAAAATGATCCATCAGAATCTTATACCCCAAAACTTGGCTACATTGATTTGAACCTGAACCTCCTTCAACAAAATCCAAGTTTGTGGTGGAGGGGACTATGGAAGTTAAAATGTTAGCAAAAATTCAAAATCTTCTTATGGGCGGCCCTAAATGAAAAAATTTCAACCTGGGAAAACCTGAGAAAGCGTCAGTTTGAAGGACTTGGCAGATGTCCCTTTTGTCAAAATGAAAATGAAACTACTTTTCATATGCTCATTTCCTGTCCTTTTACAAAGAGAGTGTGGATTGAAGCCTCAACAAGTCTCGGGTAGAACTGTATCTGGGGAGGAATCATGTTGGAACAGGCTTGGAAGGCTTGGATCCATGATCCAATATTTAAGGAGCTAAAATATCTTCCCCTCATTATCAGTTGAGGCATTTGACTAGCTCGAAACACAACAATTTTCAAAGACAAATCCTCTCTTCCAGAGAGAATTTCAGCCCAAAGTTTTTCCATCCTGTCACATTTCCCATAGTCAAAAGAAGGTCCAACTTTGCAGTAGAAACAAA
The DNA here is from genome assembly GCA_009831015.1 of Picea engelmannii. Taxonomy (NCBI): domain Eukaryota; kingdom Viridiplantae; phylum Streptophyta; class Pinopsida; order Pinales; family Pinaceae; genus Picea; species Picea engelmannii. The sequence continues at coordinate 32,287 of ML813849.1, read as the reverse complement.
TGGAGGCCATTGACAAATAAAATCCCTGGTCTTACTTCGATGGGGCTTCCCAGAATCAGACCTGCAGGGGTGGAATAGTCCTCGATCCAGCTGAAAACCACTCTTTTCATCTAAAATTGGGATTGGGATAGGGTACAAATAACTATGCCGAACTACTGACTCTGAAACTACTACTTCTATTTTCCAAAGAGAAGGAAATACTTCACCTCCAAATATATGGTGATTCTATGAATGTCATCATCTGGGAAAGAAAACTTCAGCAGTGTCACAATATTTTTCTTCTCCCTATTTTGGAGTACATATTTTGTTTGCTGGAATAATTTGATGCCGTGGTTATCTCCCTTGTCTACATGAACAGGAACGTGGTAGCAGATGCCTTGTCAAAAGCAAGACTACTTCTAACTTTGGGTCAATGGCACATCACAGAATTCAAGGAGGAAGAAACTCATGCCTTCTATCACCGACCTTTTATAGAAGCTCCAGGATAGCCACATGATTGATACTTTTTCTTCTCTCTCTTATTATATAGTCACTTGGACGACGCAATTTGGTCACAGGGTGATCCATATCCGCAATTTTCAGTAGATGATAATCCACTACAGTGCAAATTTTAGACAATTGAAAATAGATTACCAGTCTGTAATTATGCTCCTTCCTGAAGCTCTTCATACATGCACATTTAAGGCTTTAAATTTACAGTTTATTTCCTACCTTGTTTTGGGTGATGCAAATATAGGCTTTCAGTTACACAAATGAATATTTGCTCTTAAAAAGCCTCTTTTGTGGCCTCTTTTCGGGCCAGGGTAGAGGAATTACACTCTTTGTCCATATTACACACAAGGGGCGTGTTGTGCTCCTAGAAGCACCTACAAAAGGTATTTTTCTCTCTCTCGATGAATAAGATTACTCTTTTTTTTTAGAAAAAAAAACAAAATACAAAGAGCCTAGTATCCTAAATGTCAAATTATTTCTACAGAAACATTGATGTAAAGCATTTGTTTTGACAGAAGTGTAGAATGGTACAATAGGAAGGGGATCTTACTAATATCTATTTTCAATAATAACATTGTTGACTAAAAGTGTAAAAGATCCTTGTAAGTGAAATTGTTGAAGTTGGGTCAATGTTTGACTAATATTATTTTGATATTGTTAGAAGGATGTTTCTGTTAATTTCTTGAATATTCTTTGCAATTGTGGGTTCTATAAATAACAAGTGATCTTTGTGTTGGTGGTTTCTAGCATGCATTTTTAGCTATCTTTATTGAAGTATGCTTTGTTTTCTTGACAATGAGTACATCTATCCAATAGATCTTATATAAGAAAAGATGTTGGTAGAAATTGGTGCAAAAAAATTCAAAATGTGGTAGGAATTTTTTTTTTTACACTTAACACAATTTCAACCTATATGCAAATTTAGTATTTGTTAAAAACATATGAGATTTTATATCTAGGGAAAAGTTGGAATTCTCTCAAATAGACTAAATCGAAGAGGATATTATTTGCAAAAAAAACATCACTTGAATGGTGCCACGAGAAAGAGTTTGTAGTTTATGTTCGCTAACATCATCATCTAACACATGGATACAAATGTTTTGTCCATTACACACGATACACGTTCCTTTTGGACCATGTTGAACTACATTCTTGAATAGAAACATTGGGGAAATTTGGGAAGCTAATTGTTTTTTCACTTGAGAATAAAATTCCTTGTAAGAATAATTAAGCTGTAACTGAAAAGGTAAAGAAGAAAAAAATATTTGTTATTCTTGGGAAATACTATTGAATAGATTGTTAAATTAAAAACAAAAGAGTTTACTAAAATGCAAGCTATGCTAACCTATTTGAGAGGACATAATACTTATTGTTGCTTTGTTATGTTTTAGTTGTCCATCTTTGAGGAACAATGCATATTGGTTTTCATTCTAACGAAAAAATGTCATAATAACATCAATGGATCCAAATGGATATGCTACTTATGGTGCAATTAATGTAGCTATTGTTGTGTCTGGTGAATGCTAAATGCTTGTGCAAACTTTTTCAATTTGCTTAATTGGTGTGCCTATGTTCAATACAATGCAATATTAAATGTCTCCTCGATCAAAGGAGGTTCTATGTTGAAGGCCAGGGTTTATAATATGAAAACTTATTCGAGGTGTCAAGTAAGGAACACATTCTAGAATCAAATCATTGCAACATTTACTATTAAATCACTTGTCCATGTTTGTCAATGAGATCAACATGGACGAGTTCCATTTTCATTGGGGAGTTAATACTTTTTCTACATATTGGACCATAAATAACTAACACATCACACTTGTGTTGGAAATATTGTTTTCATTAATGTCAAAGAAAATGGGAGCCTATAGAAGTCCAAGATAAAGATTGCAAGATGGGGATTGTTGGAAATATTATTTTTGGATTTTTTATGCTTATTTTGGATACCCTATCTTTGAATTCCTTTTTACTATGAATACATAGCTCAAATGGGAGTATAGGATATATGGTTGAAAATTTTATTCTAATACCTTTCCAATGGTAGATGGAACTCCCTCTAAATCCATAGGAATGAGGAGATATGAAATATTCTGTCAGGACAACCCAACCAGAAAGTACAATTCATCCCAACCAGTGTTTACATGGCCCCATAAGAGAATGAAAAAACACTATAAATAAAATATAGATGTGTGAATTTGAAGAATATACAAACAAGAAGAACACACACAAGTTTTCTTAGAATTTTAAAGGTGCACTATGAAGGACTAATGTCTATGATTCTACAAAGTGCATTGTTTTGATGTTGTGATGTTGCATTTTGTAATTATATTCTGGGAATGATGTTATGTGGCTCACTAGGGAATGCAGGTTAAATATGACTAGGGTTTGAAGCTATGTGTGGGGAATGAAGCAAGGAGAGGTGTTTGATAACGAAATTTAAGGGTACAACGATGCTATGAAATACATGAAGTATGAAGCATGTAGGTGAACTCGTAATTACTCTATGTATGAAGATATTATATTGTTTCATATACAGGTCTTACAACTAAGGAGATTGGTGTATCTAGTAGGTTGGTGCCTACACAATATCTTGTTGAGTTGGTGCTCAGCTGAAGAGTTTGGTATCTCTAGTAGGTTGGTGCCTACAATATTTGTAATAGTAAGTTTGTTCCTACATACATTTATAAAGATAAATTTTTGTGGTTTTCTCCCACAAGGGTTTCCAAATTAAACTCTATGTACTGTGACTTGATTTTACATGCATTTATTATTTTAAAGTTAATGAATGATTGATGAATTCTCATTTAAAATAAATTTTTATTATACTGATTCACCCCCCCCTCTTAGTATAATCATAAGTTCAACAATTAGTATCAGAGCAGGTTCCTTTGGAAACAATCTAACCGCTAGAAGGAAAATTGTCAGGAGAACACATGGATAGTCAAGAAGAATTCCTCTTCATGACCATGGATGCAAATTCTACTGATACATAAAATGAATACAATCAAAATTAAAATGAGATTAAGAAGAAGAATACATTGATGGGGAAGTGAATATTGAAGCAAAACTCGTTAGTGGCTTAGAAGAAATAGACAGACTTAGGGGAAAGTATAAAAATCAGAAATATGAAAAGAAGGATCATGATCTTGATGAAACAAAAAAAACAATTATCATCCTAAAGACTCAAATAGAAGTGGAAAAAAGGATAGAAGAAGTGCTAAGAAGCCAATTGAAATAAAAGGAAGAAAATTGCGAGAAACTAGAGGTTGAAGTTGTTTCCTTAAGAAAGGAATTAGAGAAAACAACTAATTAGTTGAGTAGAAACTTGAAGTTTGGAAAAAGTATTTAAATTTTAGATAATATTCTCAGTTTCTAGAGGTCACCATTCATCAATACAGGTCTAAGTTACAAAAAAAAACAAAAGGCCCCCAAGGGAGATGCAAGCGCTAAGGTCACAAATCCATCAGAAAAGGAAAATGAAGAAAATCCTAAAAGCAATGCTTATATTCTCAAAGGCTCCATAAACAATGAAAGAAGCAACATGAAAGGAAATGATGATCAACATAAACCTGATTCTTCTCACAAAAACAACAAGAATGAGTTTAGAAGAGTTGTTCCACCAAGAAGGCCTTTCACAACCCGATACCAAAATCTTTTTTTTGGCTATTGTTTTTCTTGCGATAATTTTGGTCATAAAGAACTAGTTTGTAGAGCTTATGAAAGAAGTGATAATGTGAGAGATGGAAATATAGGCTCTTATAAGACTTCAAAAAATGATTATGTGAGAAATAAAACCAACATTTATCATGGTTTTGTTAATAGAAACTACAATTCATTTGCTCCCCTACTTGATTACAATATTGAATGTTATAAGTGGAATAACTATGGGCACATGACACATGACTGTAGAAGCAACATAATAAAGTCTCCTAAACAAATAAGGAAGAAGATGTTCTTTCCAAGAAAAGATAAGAATACAAAAAGGTGTGGAAAAGGAAGCAAGAAGAACCAAAGAAGGAAGAATGTGGACTTGCAATGTATGCTCAAGACAAAGGAAGCCAATGGTACATTGATAGTGAATGCTAAAAACACATGACATGAGATCATAACAACTTTCTCACCCTAAAGGAAGACAAAAGAGGGAGTGCTACCTTTAGGGATAATGCTTCTGCAAGGATAGTTGGAAAAGGTACTGTTAGTATTGATAATGGAAAGACTAAAACACATAATGGATTGTATGTTGAAGGGTTATAACACAATATTCTAAGTGTCAATCAAATGTGCGATCAAGGTTACAACTTCACATTTCATTCTAAATGATGTGAGGTAAGGAAAGCAGGTTCAAGAAGATTAGTGGAAAATGCAAATAGAATCATGAACAATGTATACGTTCTTGATGAATTCAAAGGAGAAAAATGATGTATGGTACAAGTAAACGAAAGTTCGTTATGGCATAGAAGGATGGGTCATATAAAATTTGACAATCTAGTAAAACTCAATACACAAGCAATGCAAGATATACCAAGGAACTCAAAACCTACAGACACTATTTGCAAGCCATGTCAGCATGAGAAGAAAACAAGAGTTAGTTTCAATAAAAAGGAGTACTCAACATCAAATCCATTGGAAATTGTACACACATACCTCTACGGGTCAACAAGAACATAAAGTTTAAAATGTGAGAGCTATTTTATGTTGCTTATTTATTATTACACAAGAATGACATGGGTTAAATTTCTTAAAGAAAAATCTAAAGCATTTGAGAAGTTTAAATCTTTCAAATCCCTAGTTGAAAATGAGACTAATTTAAAAATCAAGTGCTTAAAATCAGATAGAGGAGACAAGTTTACCTCCTATGAATTTGATGAATTATTTGAGAATCATGGAATCAAGAGACATTTTTTGATAGAAAGGATTCCATAGAAAAATGGAATTGTAGAAAGGAAGAACAAAACTGTACAAGAAATGACTAGAACACTGTTGAATGAAGCTAAACTACCATACACCTTTTGGAGAGAAGCAGTCAGCACAACGATCTACATTTTGAATAGAGAACAAATTAGAGAGAACAACAACAAGACACCTTATGAATTATGGAAAGGTAGACTAGCTACAGTAAAATATTTCATAGTATTTGGGAGCAAGTGCTATATAAAGAGAAACAAAGATAATTTATGCAAGTTTGATTCCAGATTAGAAGAAGGTATCTTTCTTGGTTATGCATAGGGAAGCAAGGCCTACAAATGATACAATAAAAGGATGCGTAAGGTTTTAGATAGTATTGATGTAAGAGTGGATGAAGAAATACCTCAAAAGGAAAAGTCCAAGGGAGACAATCTATAGAGAATGAGACAAGGAAGAAGAAAATAAATAATAAAAAGAAATAGAATTCCAAGATCCAAAGACACCATCCAAATCTGTTCAAAGGCATATTCATAAAATCAGATTCTTGGTGATATAGATACATGAGTTTAGACTAGAAGAAGATTGAACTTTATTTGCTATCTAAAATAAATCCTAAGAACTTTGCACAAGATAGAAAAGATAAGCATTGTGTTAATTCTATGAAAGAATAACTAAATCATATTGAGAAGAATAAGACATGGGGACTTGTGCCCATACCAAAACACAAGAATGGGATTGACACCAAATGGGTCTTCAAAAAGAAATTGGATGAAGATGGAAAAGTAGTAAGAAATAAAGAAATATTAGTTTGTAAATGGTATGCTCAAGTTGAGGGTATTAACTTTGAAGAAACCTTTGTTCTAGTTGCAATATTATAATCAATCAGAATGTTTTTGGCATTTGCGTGTTTCAAGAACTTCAAAGTCTATCAAGTGGAAGTCAAGTCAACCTTTTTAAATGGAATTTTAGAAGAAGAAGTACATATTGAACATCCAAAACAATTTCAATTATCAGAAAACAAATATCATGTATGCAGACTGAAGAAATCACTCTATGGACTAAATTAATCTCCCAAAGCTTGGTATTCAAGACTCGACAAATACCTATAACAACAAGGTAGAGAACACTATTTACTTCAAAACAGACATTGAAAATCTATTAATCACCGTGGTTTATGTGGATGATATCATATTTGAAAGTAATGATGATAGAATAATCCAAAAGTTTGAAGAAGAAATGAAAATAGAATTTGAGATGTCCATGCTTGGATAATTGTTATTATTTCTATGCATATTTATCAATCTAGCAAAGGCATATTCATTTCTAGACCAAGTATATCAAGGAAATGTTGAATAAATTCAGAATGGAAGAGTTTTCACCTGTTAGTACACCTATGATCATAGGATGTAAGATGAGAAATGATGATGAATCTCCAGAAGAAAATCAAACACTATACATGTCAATGATTAACAACCTACTATATGTGACAACATCGAGGCCATACATAATGCATGCAGTAGGATTGGTTGCAAGATTTCAATCTACAACAAAGGAGACACATGTGCAAGAAGTAAAAAGAATATTCAAATATCTAAAGGGAACATTGGACTTTGACTTGCAGTATTCAATAAGTAAGGAATTCACTCTAACAAATTATACAAATGCAAATTGGGAAATAAGTATTGATGACAATAAAAGCACGAGTGGGGGAGAATTATTTCTAGGAAACTATCAAGTATCATGGTTGAGAAAAAAGCAAAAATCAATCTCTCTATCCATGGAAGAAGCTGAATATGTTGCAAAGACAATATGTTTCACATAATTTCTCTGGATGAAACGAACACTAAAGGATACCAAGGTAGAATATGATTAGCCAATCTCAGTCATTTGCAACAATAAAAGTGCAATCAACATTTCAAAGAGTCCTATTATGCACTAAAAAACAAAGCATATTCCCATCAAGTACCCCTTCCCAAAGACACATTTGAATATCTCATACAAAATCTTGGAATGATTTCCCTCTCATTTCATTAGTAAAGGGAAGCATAAGATCAGGGGGAACATCCCTTTTCCATTGATGTCAAAGGGGGATAAGTTGCAGACAGAGGAAGAACTACAGAAATAAGGAGAGTTGTAGATAGGGGGAGTATTACATAATTGACTAAGGGTTTCCATCAATGAAGGAGTTTGCTGGAAATCTTGTTTTCACTGATGACAAAGACAGAGGGAGCCTATAGATGTCCAAGATAAATATTGCAAGATGGAGATTGTTGGAAATGTTGTTTTTAGATTTTTGATGCTCTGTTTGGATACCCTATATTTGAAGTCATTTTTACTATGAATACCTAGCTCAAATTGGAGCATAAGATATATGGTTGAAAATATTATTCTAATACCTTTCCAATGGTATATGGAACTCCCTCTAACTCCATAGGAATGAGGAGATATGAAAGATTTTTTCAGGACAACCCCGACCATAATGTATAGGTCAACCCAACCAATTTTTACAAGCCAACCCCATAAGTGAATGCATAAACACTATAAATACATGATAGATGTGTGCATTTGGAGAGAATCCAAGCAAGAAGAGAAAGTACAAGTGTGCATAAGAGATATGAGGTGTGCAAGAGGAGTTGGGGAGTATTCTTGGGGTCTAAAGGTGCACAAGAGGAGTTTTCTTGGAATTTTAAGGGTGCACTATGAAGGACTAAGGTCCATGATGATACAAAGTGTGTTGTTTCCAGGTTGTTATGCTGCAGTCTCGAATTATATTCTAGGAATGATTCTATGAGTCTCACTAGGGCACGAGGGCTAAATTTGACTAGGGTTTGAAGCTATGTCTAGGGTATGAAGCAAGGAGAGGTGCCCGAGAACGGAATTTACGGGTATGATTGATCTGAAAATACCAAATGAGTTATGATACCAAATTGATTTGAAATATCAACAAACTCTTATACCAATTCAGCCCGAAAGTCCTTAGATATCAATTAGTTCATAAATACACATAAACATCCGACCAAATTTGGGAAATTGCATATCGAATTGACTATTTGAAAAATATCATGTGAATGTATTACTTATCTATAAACTTCATTAATTGATAAATATAACTTGCAGAGATAATGAGTACCAAAATAGAGAGAAATAAACCGCACTTATTAATTCTCAAAATGCCAAAATTACAATAAATGGCCTTATAATGCCAAATTTGATGTCACTCTTCAATTATGCTACTCAATCCCAGAAACAAAGGCCATTACAGAATTCCTCACCAAATTCTGAGAAAAATGAGTATACTGTGTTCGAAACTAGTGCTTAAAGACCCCTTTTTGCATGCATAACAAGACTATCGGTCTCATACATGACAAATTGGACTAAGAATTTTCATACATAGATTTTTTTACATAAATTAGACATCACTATCAGATTCCTTTCAAAATTATGAGAAAAATGAGTATAAGCACCCTATACTTCCCTCAAAGAACTTTATGGCATGCAAAATGAGACAAACCCAAAAGAGGGACACCTATTGCACACAAAACGAGGTAAAATTATGAATTTGGCACAAAGTTCTATGAAATCCCTCTCTTTGGAATGAATTTCCATCTCTCGGGCATTGGTTTTTGTGCCCATTAAATAGGCTTAGGTCGACTAAAACACCAACCGAAATCTTGGGCTTCATTTGTTTTAATATAAATCTAATATTTAATGTGAGTTATAACAACTAACATGCATGGCGTATTGGTAGGAGGCTCGTGGTTAATACTAAGGAATATTCTTTGGAATATTCAAATATTCATCTCTATTCCATTCGACCTCCAAAAAATTTTGATTCTCCCTTAGACATTATTGGCCAATCAAAGAGTGCCATGTGGCACTCTTTGATTGGTCCACATGTCATGCTTTCAATGGTTCACTTGTCTTCCACCTATACCTATATGAATATCCCACTTGGCTTCCAACTATACTTTCCACATCATCATACAAATGCCACGTCATCCAAACGAATGACATGTGACACGTTTTTATTGGTCCACATGGACGCTAAAAAATGTCATTTTTGGGTGACACATGTCAACCTGTCGTGCTGCCACATCACCATGTTAATATTAGCATGACATCACATGTCAGTTGTATGGACCTATACGACATGCCACGTGGCATCATGTGGGCTTTCCATGTGTCACCGCTTTGACTTTTTCCTTGTTTTGATCAAACTTTGATCAACCATAAATTTTGCATACAAACTCTATTTGAGGCGATTTTTTTGTCGTTGGAAAGATATTGCTGAGATCTATGGAATGAAGTAGTTTTCAGGAGCATTTGAGAATATCATTTTTTCAACATTTTGGATTTTCCTGGACATCTTTTGAGCATTATAGATCCTCCTAGATCAATGGTGATGCTATGAAATGCATGAAGTATGAAGCGTGCAGGTGAAGTCAAAAGTAATATTTTTATGAAGATCTTAGATTGATTCCTATATAGGTCTTATTGAGTTGGTGCTCAATCGAGGAGATTGGTGTCTCTAGTAGGTTGGTTCCTACACAATTTCTTGGTAAGTTGGTGCTTAGCTGAAGAGATTGGTGTCTCTAGTAGGTTGGTGCCTACAAGATTTGTAACGGTAAGTTGGTTCCTACATACATTTATAAAGATAATTTTTTGTGGTTTTCTCCCACAAGGGTTTCCAAATTAAACTCTGTGTACTTTGATTTGAGTTT
>ML813849.1:0-21454 GCA_009831015.1 Picea engelmannii | reverse complement strand
AATACATGAGTCTTATCTATGTTATTGGATTTGTGTTTTTATCTCTAACCTTAGAATAGATCAGTAGCATGCATGCATAGTCTTGTCTTAATTGCAGGGAAGCTTTTGGAAGGAGCAGCAGCAGCAAGGAGATAAGGAGCTCAATGGAGGATCTACTTCAACCGTCGGAAAGAGGTTAGTTCATTCTTCCCTTGTGTGCATGTGAAAAAAGGGGTTTTAGATTCGGGTAGAAGGTTAAAAGTTAAGTCTTGAGGGTCATGATCTGCGTATGAGCTTAGAGCCCTAGCTTATTAGTCCGTAGGGTAGAATACCCAACAACATGTAAAAATTATGAATTTTACCTACAAGTGAATATAAGACAATGCTTTCCCCATTACCTTCATTTGAACATGCACCATCAAGTGCATATGCCACATATTGTCTTCATAATCATAGGGTTGTTCAAGAGAAATGTCATCTTCATCATTGAAAATTGAATAAACACCCATATTGTCCTCAAATAAATTTACATTCAACTGAGGAACCTTTTCAATGTATGGTGAGATTTGTCCTTCACTTAACATAATTATATTCTTTCAATTTATAGGAATAGAAAAATGAGATCCATCTAAAGATAACTAACCACCCGTTAAACCATGATAGTCTCTACCCAAAATGATTGAATAATTGCTAATGGGCATATCAATGACTTGTATATTTAAAGTGGTCCTGATTTTTGGATGGGCACAAAGGACTAAAGTTACATATTTAATCTCATCGATTGTAGATTGATGGTGTTATTATAGGACAACATGCTTCTTGAATTTTCATTTGTACAAGAGAGGCCAAGTTCTTCCATAATATTCTTGGACATTACACTAGGTCCAAACCTGCCCTCTATTAGGCAGCAATGAGCTATCTTGTCAAAAATATTTACAGAAATATAAAAAGGTGGATTTTTTTACAGAATTTTAAAAATCATTTACACCTAATCTATTTACATGTTAGTCTTATTCATCAAGGTCTTCATATAAACTATCTATTTAGGAATTTTTACCTTCCATAAAAAAAATTAAGATGTTGTTGTGGCTTGGGAACAATGACCATGTCCAGGAGAGTTGCATCCACTTTTATGTTAGCTAGTTGTTTCAATATGTTATATTTAGATGAAGGTAAAGAGGTTGAAACCCCTTGACTTTGTGTTATTCTGTCAACCTGAGGATTTTTACTCGGAGAAAAAGATCTAGGGGCAAAGGTAGTTTTAGGATTTCCACCCTTTCCCTTGTCAGTATAATATTTACTTTGAGTGTTTATTAACATTACATCTTCTTCAAGAATGAAATCTAAGGCAACGACAGTAGCTTCACTTCTTTTTCCAAATATTCTTTCTTGTTCCTTTTTCTTAACTTCACAAGTGCTCTCCTCATGAATGTCATTGAAAAAATCACACCAAGCTCTAGAGAGAATAGTCTTTGGCTGATTATATGGTAAATAATTAATAGGACGATTTATCAAAATAGCTTGAGAAGAGGATTCAACAACAATTGTATCAGAAATGATCCCTTTCCTTTCAAAAGAAATCATTTGGTTTCTCATATCTTGAACAAGCTACAAGACAATCGACATTTTGTTCTGCCTAACAAAATCTTCCTTAGGAAGACATGCTCTTTCTATTTGTTCTTCATACTCTAAACAAGTCTGGAGTGCATAACCTAAGCTTGTCACATTTTTCTCTTATAACCTATGATGATAAGAAGAGGGAAAGGAATTATAGTACTGAATGAAAATGGCTTGATTATGAGGACAGATCATCTCTGGGATTTGATTGTACAATTTGGTGAATATAAGATTGAAATATTTAATGGTTTCACCATTTGTAAAAAAAATGTTATTATAATCCTTTAACAAATATTCTAGATTCTTGGGCTACCCATATGTTTATTTAAACTAGTAAACTAATCATCCCAAGTCGAAAATACTTTAGGAGGAAATTCAAAAAAATCAGCAACAACTTTCCCTTCTAGAGAATTAATTAATAATCACATACAAGTATCATTATCATTTTCTCCTATATTGTGGCATGCTTTAGAAAATGCACTAAGATGTTCTCTAGTAGAAATGGTGTCATTTCCTAAAAAAATTGGAAAATGATCTTTGAATTTGGGAAGGGGATTAGTGGTTGGAGCAAGATCTAGAGGTGAGGACACGTGCCATGGTGTAGTTGTGGCATCTTCCTGAAACTGGAATAAGCCAAATTTCTTGATTACTTTGGCAGGATTGGTGGTAGTTTGAAGTGGAATCTGATCACTAAAATTGCTTTTGATTAAGGAAGAGGAAGAGGATTGTGAAGAAGAATATTGACCTGTACCAGAAGAAGAACTGGAAGATGTCATTTTGAAAGTGATAGGGATAAATGATATTGAAGAGATGGAAGGATCATACAAATATATTTGATGTTTTCCTTGTATGGTTTCAAGGACAACGTTTCTTCTTCCTATCCTAGATAATGCATTCCCCTTTCTTCTTCTGATTTAATAATTAGTCTGTTCAGACATACCATTGTCCCAAAATATAACGAGAATTATCCTCATCAACAAAACATCATAATAAAAATATAAAATCAGAAGTCATATATTTTATGTGAGGCAGTTTGCCTCTGTTTACTTTCCTGTGGCCTTATGACTTCCAAACCTTTGTCAACTGGTGCTTTAACTCTTGTTGTCAATTCTTATGGATGCATGTCCTCAAAGGAAATATGTTTACCTTCAATTTTCTGATGATTGGCATGGGAAGTGACTGAATGTGAAGAGGTTACTAACTAATCATAGTTGACATATTGGTAAGGTCGTTTTCCTTTACTAGGCTCAGGTTCTTGGGCTAGATATTTCAGCTTGTTTAATGGATGTTGAGTGAAATCGGTATGAGAATATTATGATGTGGTATGGAGGGTTGATCGCTTTGCAAGAGGTGGAGGGAATGGCAAGGAAGTTGTGTGCCACCCTTGAGCTTGATGATGAGGAGGGTTGGAAATCTCCTTCCAACCATCATTGGTTGAAATATCAGGAGTTAATGAAACATGTGGTGGTACAAAAATTCCAAAAATATTTGGATGAAGTTTAAGGGGTGGTATTTTAGGTGGAGGACGAGGTTGGAAAGCCCCTTTTCCTACTAAGTTCAAGAAACCAGTTTGTAGGAGTTGATTAAAATCCTCAGAGTCAACATCGGAATGGATTGAGAAGTGGAGTCTTTTGTTTCCCCAAAATTCATTTGGTCTCCTCCCTCTTCCACCACTTCCTCTACTGAATAAACTCATCTATAAGTGTAAATAAGAGTTAGAGCATGCATACAATATCTACTAAAAATCAAATACCATTTTTCCTACATAACTTAGAAACAACTTTGTTAACAACAAACCACATGCACGCAATCATGAAGATACATAGGGGAGGGATCACTCAAGATATCATCTATGTCCTTTAATTATTCAATCATCACATAAATAGTTATCATTTAAGAACATGGGGGAGACAATGTTTTTGGGAATATGATGGGATTTCAATGTGCGAAAAAATATATAATGGTAGGGAATGAGATGGAAAATGTTCAGAAAAATAGTCTATCATAAATTCAAACAATTTATCATAATTGCCTCTGTCAATTTATATATTCCTCAGTCATTCCTTTATTGTAAAAAATCTATCATGCAGTAGGGGGGAAACTTATGGGATAAAATGAATATGGAATTGGGAGTTGGGAATAACTCATGGAAAGTGAAAATATGGAGGAGTTGGCCCTCAGCAATATAAATTAAAATAATCAAATATAACCAATCCATAACATACTTCTTCCAAACTAACCATAACCATATACAATATTTGAATCATAACATGCTCTTATTTCCAGTATTAACATCATTTAGTCAAAAAAATGTTTGATTTCATTACACAGGGGAAAAGGTAAATGAAATTTTGAAATGATATATGAATATGGGAATAAGGAATAGCTTATGTAAAGGGAATAAATGAGGGAATTGATCTTGTGTAAAAGAAAGAAAACATTCCAATCTTCGAGACAAATCACATTCTCATTTAATAATCAAATCCATGAGAAATGATACGCAAACATAAGCCAATATCAATTGAACCCTGTCTTCAATAGTATATAACTTATATCACCATTTCATAATTTTTTCCAAAATCATTTTTCATTGGTAACATCAGTTCATGTCTCTTTCAATTTCAAAAATGCTATGCAACAAATCTCTTAGAATCCAAACTATCATGAGACTGTATGATATTTTAAATGAGAACATTCATTTTTTTAAACTAACATTAACCATTTCCAATAACCCTTTTAATAAATCAAAACTGAACAGGGTCGAAGAAGGCATTTGGCATGTTCATTATTTCAAGTTGCTACCATATTCCTTTCAAGAAGATAGCCTTTGAAACCCATTAAACAATCGATACATATTAGTCATACTTCAAAAAGAGAAAGGATCAAAACTAGATCACAACATTATTTCATTGCAACAGGAGGCATATCACCGTATATAAAAGAGCATAGGGTTACCAATTTTGAGATATACAAAAAATATCCTTTCAAGCTTAAAGATATGTTTTGTAACACACAGGAATGTGAAACCCTAGGACTCAACAACAACAACAAACTTTAACTTCTTGCAGTGACCAAGCAGAACGATAAGATATCCCTTTAAATTCTTGGGTTTGAACCCAGACTGCAAATTTCCCCTTTGAATCATGACTCGAGACAATATTTCCTGGGATAAAAATGCAACAGTGGAACCCAAAAAAGATATGAAAAACCTATAAAGTTGGTCCCATCAGTGGGTACTAAAACAAATTGATAGAGGATTCACTTAAGCTGAGCATTATACATGAGAATGGAAGAAGTATTCGTACTAGAAACTCATAACAAAGGAGAAATTTTGAATAATGCATTCCCCTTTCCTTTAACAAAAATACCAACACTTAGGCTACATTATCCTCACCCTCACAGAATATCCAATTCCACCATAAAATATGTCAAGGAAGAAAAATTATGAGACAGTTTGGTGAAATCCAACAAGCATTTATGACATTTGATGGATAAGAACTAGAGAAATCAATTAGTGAAGTGGAATGGGCATTGAATTATCAGGAGGGGAGAAAAAATGACAGAATGAACTCACAGAAAAAACAACATGCACATTCACAATCAACAAATCTTTTTTTCTAAATTACCATTGCAAAAATTCAATATGCATTGATAGGTATTAGCTATAGTAAACATACCTTCACTAACCGCTCATTTTTCTTTTGAAAACAATGAGTTTCACTGTCAAATATCCACGGCCAGGGTCAAACAACAATCACTCTAGAGCTCAATTCCAAGAAACAGAATGAAAATGCCAAAATGCTCGAGGTGGTAAGCTCACAAAAACCCCATGTCCATGCATTAAATGCATGAGACTCACATCCCAAAAACAATAATTTATTTTCCAAATCACCATTCCACTAGAAATTACCACCGATAACAATGCAATATACTATGCCAAGTATGCAACAAATCACATGCCCAATATCCATATCAGTGAAATATTTTATGTCATATAGAACAATGGCCAAGACTTACCATCCTTTATCTTTTCAAAATTAAAATCACATTCATAGCCAACATTAAGATCTGACAACATATATATTTCAACGTAAATGACAAGAGAAAGTAGCATGTGGTAAGAAATTAATATGCAATGTAACATATACATTGTGCTGAAAATAACCTCTCACATTTAAACTTCATCATGCCACCTCTTTCATAATGAGAGCTTGGTACTTCATATAATATGCAAGGTTATGTTAAGTTGTTGAGTATCATTTCATATTGGATCACTAGGATATTAAAAAAAAAAAAATGTAAAGTCCACTTTATCACTTGCACATGAATTGTCTATGCATATGAAATCTTTAATGTATACCAACCCTTTTAATGAAACAACAACCTTTTGCATGAATATGATATGTCATGGATGGGCATTAATTGTCGCTAATGACCAAGACAAAGACTTGTACCTTTTCAATCATCACCTCTAGAAATTCATTGATTGATGCATAAAAATGTCTCAAGAATATTGAAATAGACTACTAAAGATCATTATTTAGAGAATAAGCACATTGTCGATTTCTCTTTTAACTAGGGAGCCCCACCTATAGTTAAGTATTTAAGTTTTATAGGTAGATAATAAAAATAAAAATATTATTTCCTTGCAACCATTTGCAAGAAGGTGGCCAGTTGACAATTTTATGAGTCAACATATCGACTGCTAAGATATCAAACACTACAGTCCCAAGGTCCCAAGATAATCTTCGAGAGGAACCATCATGCTAGCACTACACCCACCTAATAATAATCATATAACCGCCATACTTAGACTATGCTCTCCTCTCATGGACCCCCAAGATGAAATCCTTGAGAGGACTGAACTCACTACCCTAGATCATGTCTTGCCAAAAAGTCTCATTGAAGTCAAAGTCTACCAACCTGTGGACTAACTCGATCCTGGGTATCATGAGGGAAAGTATATCTCACCAAATCTCATCAACTCCTCTCACAACATCCCCACAATGATGCAGTCCAATCACTGACATGGTCATTTTGATCATCCTCATAATCTTAAGCAGTCTATCACTCTGATAAACGTCAAGATCCCATCAAATTGGAAGTCCTCCACTCCCAATGTCTGTTGAAATCTCTGTGAACCAATCCAACAAATTCTGGATCTCCTCCTATGCACTCTATGCATTGGTCATATGTCTCCAATGAAAATCCTTTGTCATGGAAACATTGCCCCCTTTATCATCTGACTATCTCTAGTGATCCTCTCTTGTCCTACTGTATACTTTGAGGGAATCAAATAGAAGCACTAGATGCTACTGCCACTTCTTGCAAGGATGGAAAGTGACTAGTGCTTTGGTCGGCCCCAAGGGCATGACCCAGAAGTCAAAACAAATTCTACAAGAATACCTCTGAGTATCTTTCTCCCTGACCCTCATCTAATGATATCCTAGATGAAAATCAATCATCGATGGATATGGTTTTCCCCGAGGCTCACCCATCCAATTACAGATCCTAGGTAACCTTAACTCAATGGTATGCTCGAGGACTCTATCGGGAGGTATTTGTGGTGAAAACACCCCACAACTCCATTGTAGATTGTTGCATGCCAATGAATACCCCTTCATACTGATGGCTATCACTGAATCATCTTGTAAAATCCTATATCATGTAGCCACTACTGTATCATCCTATATCTTGTAGGCACTACTATATCCATCACTCTGTTGATGTCACCTAAAACTATATCCCAGAGAATACCCATGTTTGTCATATACCTGTCCACCTAATCCATGGATCCATATACTTCCTTCCAGGTTGGTCCATAAGGGATGTGCTCAACTATCTCCTTTGTAGCTAATCTCGGAGAATTTAGTGGTATCTCCAAAATAAATGGCACATTATCCATAGGAGCATAGTCAAAACCCATTGTGTCATACCCCTCCTCAAACACCTGCAACGTTGAATGTTCCTTGTGCGGAATCGTCACAAGAGGCTCCTCCCTCAAATCATGAGTGACACTCACACCCTCATGTGACACGACTGGAAAATATGATGGAGTCTTTGTTGTACGTGATGAAAAACGTGACAAAATCAACCAGTAACAAACCTCCTCAACCTCCCTTTCCTTGTCTTCAACAAACTTGAGAGAAAGGTCTATATCCATGAACAAGTGCAAGTAATTTGATTTCATCTTCTCTAGTTCTTCTTTGATTATGTGCAATTGAGCACCAGTGACTCCATCTGCAACTCCTTTTTGTCTCTCCTCCATATGAGTTTTCCATGTAATATCTTCAATAAATCTATGAGCACCATATTCCCTTGTCAATACTTGTACAATATGCTCCTCCATGACCAATAATCAATCCTCCAAATCTTGCAATGCTAAGGGTCTTTGTTCAATTTCATCGTCATGTTGAGGAACATTCATGCTCTCATCATCATAGACATCATAAATGGGGTATGGTGTTGAACCTTCATCATGCATAGGTGCTATCTCTATTGATCCACCCTCATCATAATCATCATACATACATAAAGATGTTGGATCCTAAACATCAAATGATTAGAACATCTCATCATAGTCATCATAAATGGGACAATATGTTGCATCCTCATCTTTTGTTGATTTGAAGACTTCATTATAGGTATACCCATCCAATACACTAGTGTCATCGACCTCATCAGTTAACTCTAATGGTTTATCATAGTTTTTTTTTTGTCTTCCTCTATGCACACATCCTCCATGTGGCTAGATGCAAGCTCCTCCACCTTTCCTTCATGCTCATCTCTCTTCAATTTATTCCCTATGCCTTTAAAGGAATCCTCGTCCAACTCCTTGGGCCAGCTTCCGTACTTTATGTTTTAATATCCTTGAAAGGAAAAAAGATGCATAGATTTCCTCACCTAATTCTAGATACTCCTGGTAATAAGGCATGTATTTAGTTGTTGCTAGCTCCCTCTTGATTCGTTGAAGAATTTTCCAAGTTTTATCCATGAATTATGGAGTTGTCTTCATTCCCTTTCCCATGGAATGCACTACTGATTTTTCACCTCTAAATATTTTGTAACCCATCCATGTCTTATGCAATCGCAAGATGGAAAGTTCACTAGCTCTGATACCACTGAAATATCCCAAATATTGATTTCTCTATCTGAATGAAGTTTCTTTGGGTTTTTGAATGTGGTTTCAAGGATTCTAGATCCGTTTTAGTTTATTCTCATAATGTTGGTGGTTTTAAGTTTGTTTTCACTACATGAAAATACTTTTGTTGTTGGAACAATGTTCTTTAATGCACTAATCGTAAAGACTGAAATTACAATAAATTGAATACTATGATATAACAAAAACATTGCTAAATTACTCAAAACTCTTCAGATTGATCTTTATAAGTCTAGATCTAACCTGGAATACACATGCATGCAAAGGAAATACCATACCTGATACATGCGAGTGTGGGTTTATTGCATGCAAGTACAAATATGCCATTGGATGGAAGATACGTTGCATGCATGGTGAAATATGTTGCATGCACTGAGAATACACTGCATGCAATGGAAATATGCTGCAAATGTTGTCACTGATGAATGGTGAATCTCCTGTGGATAGATATTCTACATGCGAGTAAGGGAAATACTAGATATGTTACATGCGAGTGTGGATTTGTCACATGCAAGTCTAAATATTCTACTGGATGGAATATGCATTGCATGCACGGTGAAATATGTTGCATGCATTGAGAATACATTACATTCAATGGAAATACATTGCAAATGTTGTTACTGATGAATGGTGAATCTCTTGTGGATAGATCTTCTACATGCGAGTAAAGGAAATACCATATCTGCTACACGCAAGTGTGGATATACCGCATGTAAGTCCAAATATGTTATTGGATGGAAGATATGTTGCATGCACGGTGAAATATTTTGCATGCACTGAGAACACGTAGATTTGTTGTTGTCTGATGGGATAGCATCCCTTCTAAACCTCCATGCCTCCCTCTAGATCAATCATGTAACTCCTATGCCCTCCAAGAACCAAGGGAGAATCTATGAACCTCCCTGACTAATATGAATCCTTTTGAATGGATCCAATGTTGTATTTGTTGCAATCCTAAAGAACAATGGTGAGTATAGATGATCCTCCCGACTAACTAGAGCGTGTCTTCCAACACCGAAATCAATCATTGTGGTGGTTTCTCCCTAGAAATCCACAAAAGTACACAAATTCACCTGACTTCTCTCTGCAATCCAATTCTCAATCTCAATATTCGATAATGAGAGGAATTAGGGTTATCCTCCCCTTTATACTTGATCCTCATTCTAATTCCTCGTTCACTTTATTTAATTAAAGTGACTTTTCCTAAGTTTGGACTTTAAATATTCTTTTAAGTCACTTAATCACATGTTTTCCACTTTATTACTTAATGTCACTTTCAACTAAGGATTTTCTAGTAAATGACACTAAATAATTATTTTATTCCCTTGTTATCCCAACTATAGCCTACGGGAATCAATATAGGCTACTAAGTCACTCCTTCAGGAGTCATCACTGGGAAAGAGAAATTACTATATATATATATATATATATATATATATATATATATATATAGAGAGAGAGAGAGAGAGAGAGAGAGAGAGAGAGAGAGTTATGGTCCATGAAAGTTATGTGTATTGAGAACATTATGAGCAATGAATATCTCAAGACATAGTTTCTTTTTAAACATTTTTTATATATTCATTTAGTTCTTAAAAATATATATAGAAATTCATAGATTCTCGGTTGCTACAGACTTCGATAATTTCTTCTTCTAAGGAAAAATGATAATGCACTTATTGCAGATATAGTAGAACAACAAAAAAATGCAAGATTTCCCCTTTCATTTTAAATTTGTTTTTTCATACTCTTTTCTACAATTGTTCTTGTGTATGATTTAGGATCAATCTTCTTCAATGCATTTATATAAAAAAAAGTACATAATTCAAATAATAAATGAAAAAGGAACAATTGCTTTTCTAGCTTCACTAAAGGTCAATATCTCAAGATATAATGTAGTTTAAGGCATTTTTGTTATATTCATTTAGTTCTTAAAAATATATAGCAAGTTATAGATTATCAGTTGTTGTAGACTTTGATAATGGCTTCTTCTAGCGAAAACGACAATGCACTTAATGCGGATATAGTAGAACAACAACACATGCAAGATTTCCCCTTCATTTCAAAATTTCTTTTCCATATTCTTTTTTACAATTTTTCCTGTATATTCTTTAGGATGAATATACTTCAATGCATTTATATAAAAAATAACATAATTCAAACAAGACATGAAAAAAGAACATTTGCTTTTCCAATTTCACTAAATGTGCTCTTCCTTCCTTTGTACTTCTAATGCATTATTTGTAAATCAATAAAAACAAAAAACAATTGTTTAACATATAATTATTTTTCTTTTTTAGCATATTAGTCAATTTAGCTTCAGAAATTGAAGAAATTGAGACAAATGTTAACAAAACAACAACCCCTGGCAAGTGAGATTCTTATCGATTATTTATCAGTAATAACTTCAAGTTTTTCATTTTTTATTCTATAAAGAGAAATTAGCGCTACAAAATAAATAAATGGCATTTTATGTTCCAACATAAAATACAACTATGGAAACCAAACATCTTGTACGATTTTCTTAAATCCCCCATGTATTTGTTGACAACTCACAATCCATTGAAACACAATGTTCTATTGTGAAATTATGCACACATAACCTCACAAAGTCTTCAACGTTGAACTTATGCTTATACCAAGAGGGGGGGATGAATTAGTATAAGATACTTTTTACTTTAGATGATAATTCATCAATCATTCATTAACTTTAAAGTAGTAAATGCATGCAAACTCAAATCAAAGTACACAGAGTTTAATTTGGAAACCCTTGTGGGAGAAAACCACAAAAAATTATCTTTATAAATGTATGTAGGAACCAACTTACCGTTACAAATCTTGTAGGCACCAACCTACTAGAGACACCAATCTCTTCAGCTAAGCACCAACTTACCAAGAAATTGTGTAGGAACCAACCTACTAGAGACACCAATCTCCTCGATTGAGCACCAACTCAATAAGACCTATATAGGAATCAATCTAAGATCTTCATAAAAATATTACTTTTGACTTCACCTGCACGCTTCATACTTCATGCATTTCATAGCATCACCATTGATCTAGGAGGATCTATAATGCTCAAAAGATGTCCAGGAAAATCCAAAATGTTGAAAAAATGATATTCTCAAATGCTCCTGAAAACTACTTCATTCCATAGATCTCAGCAATATCTTTCCAACGACAAAAAAATCGCCTCAAATAGAGTTTGTATGCAAAATTTATGGTTGATCAAAGTTTGATCAAAACAAGGAAAAAGTCAAAGCGGTGACACATGGAAAGCCCACATGATGCCACGTGGCATGTCGTATAGGTCCATACAACTGACATGTGATGTCATGCTAATATTAACAT
Source organism: Picea engelmannii (assembly GCA_009831015.1). Lineage (NCBI taxonomy): Eukaryota > Viridiplantae > Streptophyta > Pinopsida > Pinales > Pinaceae > Picea > Picea engelmannii. The sequence goes on along the minus strand of ML813849.1, from coordinate 9,351 downwards.
GGTGATGTGGCAGCACGACAGGTTGACATGTGTCACCCAAAAATGACATTTTTTAGCGTCCATGTGGACCAATAAAAACGTGTCACATGTCATTCGTTTGGATGACGTGGCATTTGTATGATGATGTGGAAAGTATAGTTGGAAGCCAAGTGGGATATTCATATAGGTATAGGTGGAAGACAAGTGAACCATTGAAAGCATGACATGTGGACCAATCAAAGAGTGCCACATGGCACTCTTTGATTGGCCAATAATGTCTAAGGGAGAATCAAAATTTTTTGGAGGTCGAATGGAATAGAGATGAATATTTGAATATTCCAAAGAATATTCCTTAGTATTAACCACGAGCCTCCTACCAATACGCCATGCATGTTAGTTGTTATAACTCACATTAAATATTAGATTTATATTAAAACAAATGAAGCCCAAGATTTCGGTTGGTGTTTTAGTCGACCTAAGCCTATTTAATGGGCACAAAAACCAATGCCCGAGAGATGGAAATTCATTCCAAAGAGAGGGATTTCATAGAACTTTGTGCCAAATTCATAATTTTACCTCGTTTTGTGTGCAATAGGTGTCCCTCTTTTGGGTTTGTCTCATTTTGCATGCCATAAAGTTCTTTGAGGGAAGTATAGGGTGCTTATACTCATTTTTCTCATAATTTTGAAAGGAATCTGATAGTGATGTCTAATTTATGTAAAAAAATCTATGTATGAAAATTCTTAGTCCAATTTGTCATGTATGAGACCGATAGTCTTGTTATGCATGCAAAAAGGGGTCTTTAAGCACTAGTTTCGAACACAGTATACTCATTTTTCTCAGAATTTGGTGAGGAATTCTGTAATGGCCTTTGTTTCTGGGATTGAGTAGCATAATTGAAGAGTGACATCAAATTTGGCATTATAAGGCCATTTATTGTAATTTTGGCATTTTGAGAATTAATAAGTGCGGTTTATTTCTCTCTATTTTGGTACTCATTATCTCTGCAAGTTATATTTATCAATTAATGAAGTTTATAGATAAGTAATACATTCACATGATATTTTTCAAATAGTCAATTCGATATGCAATTTCCCAAATTTGGTCGGATGTTTATGTGTATTTATGAACTAATTGATATCTAAGGACTTTCGGGCTGAATTGGTATAAGAGTTTGTTGATATTTCAAATCAATTTGGTATCATAACTCATTTGGTATTTTCAGATCAATCATACCCGTAAATTCCGTTCTCGGGCACCTCTCCTTGCTTCATACCCTAGACATAGCTTCAAACCCTAGTCAAATTTAGCCCTCGTGCCCTAGTGAGACTCATAGAATCATTCCTAGAATATAATTCGAGACTGCAGCATAACAACCTGGAAACAACACACTTTGTATCATCATGGACCTTAGTCCTTCATAGTGCACCCTTAAAATTCCAAGAAAACTCCTCTTGTGCACCTTTAGACCCCAAGAATACTCCCCAACTCCTCTTGCACACCTCATATCTCTTATGCACACTTGTACTTTCTCTTCTTGCTTGGATTCTCTCCAAATGCACACATCTATCATGTATTTATAGTGTTTATGCATTCACTTATGGGGTTGGCTTGTAAAAATTGGTTGGGTTGACCTATACATTATGGTCGGGGTTGTCCTGAAAAAATCTTTCATATCTCCTCATTCCTATGGAGTTAGAGGGAGTTCCATATACCATTGGAAAGGTATTAGAATAATATTTTCAACCATATATCTTATGCTCCAATTTGAGCTAGGTATTCATAGTAAAAATGACTTCAAATATAGGGTATCCAAACAGAGCATCAAAAATCTAAAAACAACATTTCCAACAATCTCCATCTTGCAATATTTATCTTGGACATCTATAGGCTCCCTCTGTCTTTGTCATCAGTGAAAACAAGATTTCCAGCAAACTCCTTCATTGATGGAAACCCTTAGTCAATTATGTAATACTCCCCCTATCTACAACTCTCCTTATTTCTGTAGTTCTTCCTCTGTCTGCAACTTATCCCCCTTTGACATCAATGGAAAAGGGATGTTCCCCCTGATCTTATGCTTCCCTTTACTAATGAAATGAGAGGGAAATCATTCCAAGATTTTGTATGAGATATTCAAATGTGTCTTTGGGAAGGGGTACTTGATGGGAATATGCTTTGTTTTTTAGTGCATAATAGGACTCTTTGAAATGTTGATTGCACTTTTATTGTTGCAAATGACTGAGATTGGCTAATCATATTCTACCTTGGTATCCTTTAGTGTTCGTTTCATCCAGAGAAATTATGTGAAACATATTGTCTTTGCAACATATTCAGCTTCTTCCATGGATAGAGAGATTGATTTTTGCTTTTTTCTCAACCATGATACTTGATAGTTTCCTAGAAATAATTCTCCCCCACTCGTGCTTTTATTGTCATCAATACTTATTTCCCAATTTGCATTTGTATAATTTGTTAGAGTGAATTCCTTACTTATTGAATACTGCAAGTCAAAGTCCAATGTTCCCTTTAGATATTTGAATATTCTTTTTACTTCTTGCACATGTGTCTCCTTTGTTGTAGATTGAAATCTTGCAACCAATCCTACTGCATGCATTATGTATGGCCTCGATGTTGTCACATATAGTAGGTTGTTAATCATTGACATGTATAGTGTTTGATTTTCTTCTGGAGATTCATCATCATTTCTCATCTTACATCCTATGATCATAGGTGTACTAACAGGTGAAAACTCTTCCATTCTGAATTTATTCAACATTTCCTTGATATACTTGGTCTAGAAATGAATATGCCTTTGCTAGATTGATAAATATGCATAGAAATAATAACAATTATCCAAGCATGGACATCTCAAATTCTATTTTCATTTCTTCTTCAAACTTTTGGATTATTCTATCATCATTACTTTCAAATATGATATCATCCACATAAACCACGGTGATTAATAGATTTTCAATGTCTGTTTTGAAGTAAATAGTGTTCTCTACCTTGTTGTTATAGGTATTTGTCGAGTCTTGAATACCAAGCTTTGGGAGATTAATTTAGTCCATAGAGTGATTTCTTCAGTCTGCATACATGATATTTGTTTTCTGATAATTGAAATTGTTTTGGATGTTCAATATGTACTTCTTCTTCTAAAATTCCATTTAAAAAGGTTGACTTGACTTCCACTTGATAGACTTTGAAGTTCTTGAAACACGCAAATGCCAAAAACATTCTGATTGATTATAATATTGCAACTAGAACAAAGGTTTCTTCAAAGTTAATACCCTCAACTTGAGCATACCATTTACAAACTAATATTTCTTTATTTCTTACTACTTTTCCATCTTCATCCAATTTCTTTTTGAAGACCCATTTGGTGTCAATCCCATTCTTGTGTTTTGGTATGGGCACAAGTCCCCATGTCTTATTCTTCTCAATATGATTTAGTTATTCTTTCATAGAATTAACACAATGCTTATCTTTTCTATCTTGTGCAAAGTTCTTAGGATTTATTTTAGATAGCAAATAAAGTTCAATCTTCTTCTAGTCTAAACTCATGTATCTATATCACCAAGAATCTGATTTTATGAATATGCCTTTGAACAGATTTGGATGGTGTCTTTGGATCTTGGAATTCTATTTCTTTTTATTATTTATTTTCTTCTTCCTTGTCTCATTCTCTATAGATTGTCTCCCTTGGACTTTTCCTTTTGAGGTATTTCTTCATCCACTCTTACATCAATACTATCTAAAACCTTACGCATCCTTTTATTGTATCATTTGTAGGCCTTGCTTCCCTATGCATAACCAAGAAAGATACCTTCTTCTAATCTGGAATCAAACTTGCATAAATTATCTTTGTTTCTCTTTATATAGCACTTGCTCCCAAATACTATGAAATATTTTACTGTAGCTAGTCTACCTTTCCATAATTCATAAGGTGTCTTGTTGTTGTTCTCTCTAATTTGTTCTCTATTCAAAATGTAGATCGTTGTGCTGACTGCTTCTCTCCAAAAGGTGTATGGTAGTTTAGCTTCATTCAACAGTGTTCTAGTCATTTCTTGTACAGTTTTGTTCTTCCTTTCTACAATTCCATTTTTCTATGGAATCCTTTCTATCAAAAAATGTCTCTTGATTCCATGATTCTCAAATAATTCATCAAATTCATAGGAGGTAAACTTGTCTCCTCTATCTGATTTTAAGCACTTGATTTTTAAATTAGTCTCATTTTCAACTAGGGATTTGAAAGATTTAAACTTCTCAAATGCTTTAGATTTTTCTTTAAGAAATTTAACCCATGTCATTCTTGTGTAATAATAAATAAGCAACATAAAATAGCTCTCACATTTTAAACTTTATGTTCTTGTTGACCCGTAGAGGTATGTGTGTACAATTTCCAATGGATTTGATGTTGAGTACTCCTTTTTATTGAAACTAACTCTTGTTTTCTTCTCATGCTGACATGGCTTGCAAATAGTGTCTGTAGGTTTTGAGTTCCTTGGTATATCTTGCATTGCTTGTGTATTGAGTTTTACTAGATTGTCAAATTTTATATGACCCATCCTTCTATGCCATAACGAACTTTCGTTTACTTGTACCATACATCATTTTTCTCCTTTGAATTCATCAAGAACGTATACATTGTTCATGATTCTATTTGCATTTTCCACTAATCTTCTTGAACCTGCTTTCCTTACCTCACATCATTTAGAATGAAATGTGAAGTTGTAACCTTGATCGCACATTTGATTGACACTTAGAATATTGTGTTATAACCCTTCAACATACAATCCATTATGTGTTTTAGTCTTTCCATTATCAATACTAACAGTACCTTTTCCAACTATCCTTGCAGAAGCATTATCCCTAAAGGTAGCACTCCCTCTTTTGTCTTCCTTTAGGGTGAGAAAGTTGTTATGATCTCATGTCATGTGTTTTTAGCATTCACTATCAATGTACCATTGGCTTCCTTTGTCTTGAGCATACATTGCAAGTCCACATTCTTCCTTCTTTGGTTCTTCTTGCTTCCTTTTCCACACCTTTTTGTATTCTTATCTTTTCTTGGAAAGAACATCTTCTTCCTTATTTGTTTAGGAGACTTTATTATGTTGCTTCTACAGTCATGTGTCATGTGCCCATAGTTATTCCACTTATAACATTCAATATTGTAATCAAGTAGGGGAGCAAATGAATTGTAGTTTCTATTAACAAAACCATGATAAATGTTGGTTTTATTTCTCACATAATCATTTTTTGAAGTCTTATAAGAGCCTATATTTCCATCTCTCACATTATCACTTCTTTCATAAGCTCTACAAACTAGTTCTTTATGACCAAAATTATCGCAAGAAAAACAATAGCCAAAAAAAAGATTTTGGTATCGGGTTGTGAAAGGCCTTCTTGGTGGAACAACTCTTCTAAACTCATTCTTGTTGTTTTTGTGAGAAGAATCAGGTTTATGTTGATCATCATTTCCTTTCATGTTGCTTCTTTCATTGTTTATGGAGCCTTTGAGAATATAAGCATTGCTTTTAGGATTTTCTTCATTTTCCTTTTCTGATGGATTTGTGACCTTAGCGCTTGCATCTCCCTTGGGGGCCTTTTGTTTTTTTTTGTAACTTAGACCTGTATTGATGAATGGTGACCTCTAGAAACTGAGAATATTATCTAAAATTTAAATACTTTTTCCAAACTTCAAGTTTCTACTCAACTAATTAGTTGTTTTCTCTAATTCCTTTCTTAAGGAAACAACTTCAACCTCTAGTTTCTCGCAATTTTCTTCCTTTTATTTCAATTGGCTTCTTAGCACTTCTTCTATCCTTTTTTCCACTTCTATTTGAGTCTTTAGGATGATAATTGTTTTTTTTGTTTCATCAAGATCATGATCCTTCTTTTCATATTTCTGATTTTTATACTTTCCCCTAAGTCTGTCTATTTCTTCTAAGCCACTAACGAGTTTTGCTTCAATATTCACTTCCCCATCAATGTATTCTTCTTCTTAATCTCATTTTAATTTTGATTGTATTCATTTTATGTATCAGTAGAATTTGCATCCATGGTCATGAAGAGGAATTCTTCTTGACTATCCATGTGTTCTCCTGACAATTTTCCTTCTAGCGGTTAGATTGTTTCCAAAGGAACCTGCTCTGATACTAATTGTTGAACTTATGATTATACTAAGAGGGGGGGGTGAATCAGTATAATAAAAATTTATTTTAAATGAGAATTCATCAATCATTCATTAACTTTAAAATAATAAATGCATGTAAAATCAAGTCACAGTACATAGAGTTTAATTTGGAAACCCTTGTGGGAGAAAACCACAAAAATTTATCTTTATAAATGTATGTAGGAACAAACTTACTATTACAAATATTGTAGGCACCAACCTACTAGAGATACCAAACTCTTCAGCTGAGCACCAACTCAACAAGATATTGTGTAGGCACCAACCTACTAGATACACCAATCTCCTTAGTTGTAAGACCTGTATATGAAACAATATAATATCTTCATACATAGAGTAATTACGAGTTCACCTACATGCTTCATACTTCATGTATTTCATAGCATCGTTGTACCCTTAAATTTCGTTATCAAACACCTCTCCTTGCTTCATTCCCCACACATAGCTTCAAACCCTAGTCATATTTAACCTGCATTCCCTAGTGAGCCACATAACATCATTCCCAGAATATAATTACAAAATGCAACATCACAACATCAAAACAATGCACTTTGTAGAATCATAGACATTAGTCCTTCATAGTGCACCTTTAAAATTCTAAGAAAACTTGTGTGTGTTCTTCTTGTTTGTATATTCTTCAAATTCACACATCTATATTTTATTTATAGTGTTTTTTCATTCTCTTATGGGGCCATGTAAACACTGGTTGGGATGAATTGTACTTTCTGGTTGGGTTGTCCTGACAGAATATTTCATATCTCCTCATTCCTATGGATTTAGAGGGAGTTCCATCTACCATTGGAAAGGTATTAGAATAAAATTTTCAACCATATATCCTATACTCCCATTTGAGCTATGTATTCATAGTAAAAAGGAATTCAAAGATAGGGTATCCAAAATAAGCATAAAAAATCCAAAAATAATATTTCCAACAATCCCCATCTTGCAATCTTTATCTTGGACTTCTATAGGCTCCCATTTTCTTTGACATTAATGAAAACAATATTTCCAACACAAGTGTGATGTGTTAGTTATTTATGGTCCAATATGTAGAAAAAGTATTAACTCCCCAATGAAAATGGAACTCGTCCATGTTGATCTCATTGACAAACATGGACAAGTGATTTAATAGTAAATGTTGCAATGATTTGATTCTAGAATGTGTTCCTTACTTGACACCTCGAATAAGTTTTCATATTATAAACCCTGGCCTTCAACATAGAACCTCCTTTGATCGAGGAGACATTTAATATTGCATTGTATTGAACATAGGCACACCAATTAAGCAAATTGAAAAAGTTTGCACAAGCATTTAGCATTCACCAGACACAACAATAGCTACATTAATTGCACCATAAGTAGCATATCCATTTGGATCCATTGATGTTATTATGACATTTTTTCGTTAGAATGAAAACCAATATGCATTGTTCCTCAAAGATGGACAACTAAAACATAACAAAGCAACAATAAGTATTATGTCCTCTCAAATAGGTTAGCATAGCTTGCATTTTAGTAAACTCTTTTGTTTTTAATTTAACAATCTATTCAATAGTATTTCCCAAGAATAACAAATATTTTTTTCTTCTTTACCTTTTCAGTTACAGCTTAATTATTCTTACAAGGAATTTTATTCTCAAGTGAAAAAACAATTAGCTTCCCAAATTTCCCCAATGTTTCTATTCAAGAATGTAGTTCAACATGGTCCAAAAGGAACGTGTATCGTGTGTAATGGACAAAACATTTGTATCCATGTGTTAGATGATGATGTTAGCGAACATAAACTACAAACTCTTTCTCGTGGCACCATTCAAGTGATGTTTTTTTTGCAAATAATATCCTCTTCGATTTAGTCTATTTGAGAGAATTCCAACTTTTCCCTAGATATAAAATCTCATATGTTTTTAACAAATACTAAATTTGCATATAGGTTGAAATTGTGTTAAGTGTAAAAAAAAAAATTCCTACCACATTTTGAATTTTTTTGCACCAATTTCTACCAACATCTTTTCTTATATAAGATCTATTGGATAGATGTACTCATTGTCAAGAAAACAAAGCATACTTCAATAAAGATAGCTAAAAATGCATGCTAGAAACCACCAACACAAAGATCACTTGTTATTTATAGAACCCACAATTGCAAAGAATATTCAAGAAATTAACAGAAACATCCTTCTAACAATATCAAAATAATATTAGTCAAACATTGACCCAACTTCAACAATTTCACTTACAAGGATCTTTTACACTTTTAGTCAACAATGTTATTATTGAAAATAGATATTAGTAAGATCCCCTTCCTATTGTACCATTCTACACTTCTGTCAAAACAAATGCTTTACATCAATGTTTCTGTAGAAATAATTTGACATTTAGGATACTAGGCTCTTTGTATTTTGTTTTTTTTTCTAAAAAAAAAGAGTAATCTTATTCATCGAGAGAGAGAAAAATACCTTTTGTAGGTGCTTCTAGGAGCACAACACGCCCCTTGTGTGTAATATGGACAAAGAGTGTAATTCCTCTACCCTGGCCCGAAAAGAGGCCACAAAAGAGGCTTTTTAAGAGCAAATATTCATTTGTGTAACTGAAAGCCTATATTTGCATCACCCAAAACAAGGTAGGAAATAAACTGTAAATTTAAAGCCTTAAATGTGCATGTATGAAGAGCTTCAGGAAGGAGCATAATTACAGACTGGTAATCTATTTTCAATTGTCTAAAATTTGCACTGTAGTGGATTATCATCTACTGAAAATTGCGGATATGGATCACCCTGTGACCAAATTGCGTCGTCCAAGTGACTATATAATAAGAGAGAGAAGAAAAAGTATCAATCATGTGGCTATCCTGGAGCTTCTATAAAAGGTCGGTGATAGAAGGCATGAGTTTCTTCCTCCTTGAATTCTGTGATGTGCCATTGACCCAAAGTTAGAAGTAGTCTTGCTTTTGACAAGGCATCTGCTACCACGTTCCTGTTCATGTAGACAAGGGAGATAACCACGGCATCAAATTATTCCAGCAAACAAAATATGTACTCCAAAATAGGGAGAAGAAAAATATTGTGACACTGCTGAAGTTTTCTTTCCCAGATGATGACATTCATAGAATCACCATATATTTGGAGGTGAAGTATTTCCTTCTCTTTGGAAAATAGAAGTAGTAGTTTCAGAGTCAGTAGTTC
>ML813848.1:73905-85836 GCA_009831015.1 Picea engelmannii | reverse complement strand
AGGGGTGAAATCGAAATCTGAATGTAACACCTAAGGTAAATTTACTGGAAATCTAGGTGCGGTAAAGGTTAAACTAGTTGTCTGAGATGGTAAAACAAAATATGGTAAAATTTATGCTGGTGATTTCGCCACCAATTTAAACACCAAGTGAATTCGCCTTCAAGTAATTAAAACAAGCGTGCATTCGCCAACAATGCATTAACCACAGGGCTCAATATTCAGCAATCACATTAAGCGTAGAGTAACTACGGGTTCACCCAGGTCGTTGAATTCCATGGGATCTAAATAACTCAGTCCAAACACTTTAAAAGTTTTCAATCGAGTCAAAATAAAGTGTGGAGGTAAATAAAACCATGGAAGGTCCAACAAGACGCAAAACGCCACGTAAAAGAAATAAAAATAACTTCGCTATCAAACAAAAATTGTCAGGTTAAATAATTGCATCAAGGCGCAAGACCAACAAACAACCAAGGACAACAACAAAGGTAGGCAGCTAAAATTTTCGCCTTCACTTCACCATCCTCGCACAAAAAAGTAGGGCATTGAGATCCATAGGTCTTTTAACGCTAAGGCGATGACCATAGATCAGGGTCCTGGACGACTTCTCAGGTGAGGACTGGTGAGCTAGGGACAAAGGATAAACAACCTCAAGGTCACAATCAACACACAGGGCGGTCACCACATGTGGGAAGACGAAGGCCATGGGAAAACAATCAACCAGACAATCCATTAGGCTAAGAAAAAGGGGTCCACTAACAATCTAAACATCCAATCCATTTACAAATCAATATGCAGTTCCAAGCATAAGTCCTAATGCATTCTACTCTACAAAATAAAAGAGCGTATTGCTGCCTGATTTCCCACTTCGAATGACGTCCTGCGCTCCATGTAACTCCTGCTCGCCAACTATCGAGACCTCATCTATACCTCCCAGCCAATTCTAGGGGTACTCTTCTTCCCCCTTAGCCCCCCGAGTCACAAAGGGGCCACACACACTATCCATAGGTTTAATCTAGCTCCCATCTCGCCTCGCAAGGCCGAACTACCACTCCTCTCTGAGCTAGGAAATTCCAACTCCCACAAGTAAATCAGTCAAGTCGATATTTCTGCAGTGTAACGTTACGCAAACAGAAGATGATCCTTCATCCTTCTCCTTCCTTTTCTTTATAGAGTTTCGAACTTCCTTTCTTTCCTAAAATCTCATTTAATTAAAGTTTTAGAAATAATTTCCTAAAAATTCTTCTTCATACAAGTGTCACCCATCCCACACATTCCTCCATTAATTAGTTTCTTTAAATAAGTAATTGTCTTTATTTCCCTCACCCACCTAGAGTTACTCCTAGAATCACTCCTAGGTGTCCCTAGATTCCCTTACAGGTTTTAACAACTTTCCCTATTATGAAATTGTTAATTCAGTTTAAAATTAGAAATCTCCTAAATGTAGATTCTTTACTAAGTTGACTTCCCACTTTTTCCCTTAAGTTCCCCTTTTTCCTTTTTATTTTACCTCTTTTCCCTAGTTCGCTATTTTTTGGATTTTCCCTCTTTCCCCTTTTACTTAGAACTCAAAAAGGCAGGTGTGGAATATAACCCCTTTTCCCTTTTATCATTAATGTAGTATCTTTTTAAATTATCAAAAGATAAAATAATTAATTCCCTCTTTACTTTTTATTTCCACAGATTTTATTTCTTATGAATAATTTAATTTCTTATTCCCTTCTTGTTACAAAATTTTATGAATATCATAATTATTATTTAAGTGGTTTTTATTTTAAATTTTATTATTTTATTTTATTTTATCTATATCTATATCTATATTTTTTTGGTAGACAAAATTTTACCCCTAGCGTAATTTTAGACTTAGAACTTAGATTTGGTACTGGGTGACATTTAATTAGAGAAAGTTTTTTTTTAAATTTATTAACATGTTATTTGTCTTAGGGCCATCTAGTTTCACCCCTCTATCATCATCAATGCGACATGCCCTTCAGGATGCACTAGGTGTTCCAAGGGTGACACTCGCCTCATCTGTTCCTTTGCGCGACGTGCCCTTCAGGACGCACCACGTGCTCCAAGGGTGCCACTCACCTTTTGAATAATTTGGTAGACATCAATAACCCCTGTAGTCAACACTCCACTAGGTGAACTTGTGGGAGACTATGGGCTTCTAAGGAATAAGGCCCCCGCCTTATTGCGCGCCCCTTAGAATCATCATGAGCGATTGTCGCAGTCTGCCCTCATCACATCATGGGTCCTCTCGAATTAGGTAATCGTTAACCTACAGTTCGAGCCACAACGGGAATGCTAGAAGGTTGTGGCAGGTTTGTTGTCCACACCTCTCCCTCAACATCTCTAGTAGTCGTGTGCGACCCCTTTACTCCACATGTGAGTCTAGTCGACAAGCTATCATCAGCCTACATCATCAACAAATCATGTCAAAACATATCCATATCATATCATCTAGTAAGATGCACTAATATCATAGTAAAACAATCAAACCCCAATGGCACACTCCCTGACTCGATCCAGAGTCCAAGGGGTTCCATCAATGCCTCTGCATCCTCAAGGTCCAAAACCCTGCACACTAAATAAAATCGAGTCAATAGCACCTGTCTATGTCAATGTAGTAAACAACATGTCATCTACCCATAACACATCATAATCAAATTCAAATGTTTTAATAACATAATAATCTGGATCACTTGCAAGCAAGTGTCCTCAAAGAATAAGTTCGCTCAGTGCGCCAGAGCGGGATGTTACAATAGTTGAGACCAACCACAATCGGATAGCCAAACCAGTGGTTTATGAACACTCCTATAAATCCAAACATCTAATTTGTTTCGACCAAACCAAAGTTATAGCATCAGCCCCTCATTACCCTTCTCATATTATTCGAGAAACATTGGAAATTGAAAAACATCTCGATAATTTTAATTAAAAATATGGCTACAAACTCAGCCAATATTGGAAGCCCACAATTCATCACCTTTATATATAGCATCCCCCCCCTTTTCTCTCCCTTGCTTGATATTTCCATGTTGTTCCTATCATTTTGTTGGTTATTATCTTTGGTTTCTTCTTTTTGCTTCTTTTCCTTGTTAACCCCCCTCGTTTTAAACATCCTTTTAAAATTATTCCTTCAATGTCAACCTTTCCTTCAACAATTATTTAATTTTTTATTTCTTATATTTTTCATAGTTTTATACCTTCTTTATCACTCTTCTTTATTTAATTTCTTCTTAGAAATCGGATTCTCACGTCCCCATTTATTTCACTCTAAAACGATATCTTAAATCTTATTTCTAATCTATCAAATTACCTTCCTTTTAGTCTTTTATTTCCTCCCTTTTTCCAACTCCCTTATTAATCCCTTAATTTTATCATCTTTTTTCTTATCTTCCCTACCCCCTTCAACATTAATCGTTTTTAGCACATCCTGCCAATCATTAAACCCTTTACTATTTTCTCCGCTGTATTCCTATTCTTACCTCAAAGGTCAATTTATCCTAATTCATTATTTTAATATTCTAATCCAATCTAATTCTCATTTTAATATATTTTAATTTTAATAACCTCTCTAACACACCTACTACATCTAACAGACCTACTATTTAACCAAATTTCCCTTCTTTCACCTGAACTATAATCTTCTAATCATCTCTCTTATATACTTGTCATAGTCCGTCAATATTAACATCTTGTATATTTTGATGATGGGTGAAGTGTCCACTTGAAAAGTTGGACATTTCAAAAATACTTACACAATGTTTGTCCAAAAGTCTTGAAAAATCTCATACATAATAATGATCAAATTTTTTCACTTTTCCATTGAAACAATTTAATAAAACAAATTATAATGATATTTTCTCTACTTAATTAAACTATTATATAGTTGTTTTCATGTAAATGATCCAAATTGAAATATAAATTTTTTAAAATTAAATAATTAACAAAAAAAAATTCATTAATTAATGATTAATTAATTTATCTATAATATTTTTATAAAGAGTAAAAAATGAATATTTGAACATAATTTTAGTATATTAGTCTAGATTCATCTTAAGGTACTTAATAAATTCAATTTTGATATTCAATATATTTATAGTTTTTCATTATATTTTTTTTATTTTTTATTGTATTAATAGATACTATTAAAATTTTGAAAATTAAATCATTAACAAAATTTGTCATTAATTAATGATTAATTAATTTGTTTATAGTATTTTTATAAAGAGTAAAAAATGAATATTTAAACATAATTTTAATATATTAATATTAGCAGTCCCCGAGGTGTAGGACAGTCGGTGACAGAGTGTGTTGTTAAGCCACTCCGTGATGTTAAAGTCACCGGTTCTAAACCTGCGGGGACAAAAAATCCAACCATGTTAAGGGTTGGTGTGGCTCAGGCCGGGTGCGATCCCCGAGTGATTTTGACGGCTTAGATGCCCCTGAGTCGCGGTTTCTCAAGCCACAGGTTAATCGCAGGTCCTGCACAAATTAACAAACAAAAAAATATATATATTAATATTAGCAGTTACTTATTTTCTCAATAAGGGTAAAAGAATGAGCGTGATTTGTGGAAATGAGGACAAATCATGCTCATGACCCTTTAAAAAATGTTTAACAATTTACTTTCTTTCCACTAAACTTACATGAAAATATGAGTAGAGGTCCCCTTGCCCCTTTTCCGACCACCAACTTCGTCAAAACATCCATAACTAAAACATAACAAAATTCATTTATATTTTATAATATCATTGAATCTTGAAAATATTCATCTGTGTATCGACAATTAAAAGGGATGATGCCTATACTATATTTAAGACTATGTTTCATTTAGCAGGCAAATAAAAGTAGGTAATATTTGGTAGAGAATTAAGGACTCTATATACCAATTAATTCTATGTATGGCTTTGTTTTTCAACAAAAGGTATGTGTTTCGTTTTCAACAAAACAAAATAAAAATACTAAAGTAATGAAAAGAAATTTAATTGAAAATTCATCTTTAAAAACATACAATTAATTATTATCAAATATATAATTTTAAAATAAAAACAGTATTAAATCTAATTTTATTTTGAAATGACAAACCAGGCATCTATCAAAAAAATAAAAATAATATTAAATCTAATTTTATTTTCAAATAACAAGAATCTATAAAAAAAAATAAAAAATAAAAGTTTGATAAAAATAGTATTAAATCTAATTTTATTTTCAAATGACAAAAAAAGGTTTGATTAGATATAATTAAATATTAAATAATAAGGCAGTTCAAAAATGTCACTCCCATCTATATATATATTCAAATTAATTAGGGAATTTCAATAATCATCTTTGGTGGTGAATTACAATTCAAGATTAACGATTCATATAAATAGTTGCGTCGATTAAATTTTTAGTGTTAATGTCCCATCCAAATTAGGGATGATTTTAAGGATGAAAATTTATTTTAAAATGTAGAGACCTTGGCGAATCTTATTAATCCTTCATATGCCAAATATAAATATTTGGCGATATTTTTGTAAAAAGATTCAATTTTCTAAGGATTTTATATAGTTTTTATAAAATTTTGGCGATTTTTAAAGTAAAATAATTTTATCCTATAGAATTGGGGTGAATCATTTTTAAAATAGCGAATCTCTTTTTTGGAAAAAACATGGAAAATTACCCCATGAACGAAATTTAGCCCCTAAAATCATCCATGATCCAAATACCTCTACAACATGGCAAAAGGAAATGTGGTAATTAGGCATTATTACCACTTTAATATGATGATGGTAACTTAAAACTTTAAATATTTTTCACATTTAATGTATAGTTACCAAGGTGAATATCTTCCAAATAGTGTATCATAATATTTTAATTTAAAATATTTCAACTTTTATAGATTTAACTTAAACAAAAATTGTTGAAATGTTTTTCCCAACTAAAATACATTATTATTGACAATAAATCTAAATAAATAATAATGGAAATTGACAAAGCATTGAAAGATGTATTTAATGATGTCATCCATGAGAATATTTTCCAAGGATGTGTCTAAACCATAGATTATATTAGGGTCTAAATTTTGTACATGGGATAATTTTTTATGGTTTTTCCCATAAAAAGATTCATCAATTTCCATTTTTTCTAAAAAACATTCGCCCAAATTCAATGGAAAAAAATTGTGTTACCTTAAAAGTTGCCAAAATTTTATAGAAACTATATAAAATCCTTATAAATTTGAATGTTTTTACATTTTTCATATCAAGGACTAGTAATCTTAGCCCATTTTTTTCCTTAAAATTATCCCTGGACTAAACTTATGTTAAAGGATCAACCTTCCAACCTTTACTTAATTTGTTTTAAATTAAAAACAAAGTATATACAAAGCTATGAAAAGTTATCACAACCATTTCAACATAATAAGTCTCAACATTTATTTATGATATTTATTATATTAATATATATTTAGACTTTTGAGAGAAATCACTCATTATAAAAACAATAAAAAATAGAGAGAATAGTAAGTAAATTTGTTGAATAATAATTTGAATAATCATTACAATTTATTTTTTTTATTTTTTTTAGTTTGTTCATGACATGTGGGACTAACCTGTGGCTAAGAAACCACGACTTAGGGGCATCTAAGCCAACAAGATCACCCAGGGATCGCACCCGGCCTGAGCCACACCAACCCTTAACATGGATGGAGCTTTTGTCCCCACGGGTTTTGAACCGGTGACTTTAACAACACATAGTTCCTTAACAACACACTCCCTCACCGACTTTCCTACACCTTAGAGACAATATCATTGATATTCCTTTCAACGATATTCCTACTTTCAATGATATTCCTAAATAATTCTTAACAATAATATTTAATCTAGGTCAATATCAAACTTGTGTTAGAGGACCAACCTTGTAGCCGTTAAGAGACTTAAGACATAACAAGACACTCTCATAGAAGTGTTATACATAGATAAACCTCTGTGTCTTTTTATTCTCTAAATACAATTTTATTTGATTTTGATTTTTCAGGGACTTTAAAGTTATAATGAGTTATTGTATGTTTATTAGGTATCATATAAATATACAAGATTACTTTTTAATGAGTCTAATATGACAAAAGAATTCAAGTTTCTGGACATATTTTCATTCATCTATAATTATTGTTATTCTTGATTTTGGTAAATTATTATTTTTCATTCATTCAAACATATTTTTTTAAACTACAACATCTTATACTTTTTCATCACCACATTGTTGCATCATATCATTCATTTTAAAATTGTTCCAACTGTAAAATAAGGAATAATAATAGTATTGAGATAACAACTCTATTTGAAGAGGTTAAAATTGCTCTTGAGATATATAATCATGATTTAATATGTTATAAAAATGAGGAAAGTTTCAAAATTTAGGAGGTGGAAGTTTACACTATTGATATGTTCCAACCATGGAAGTGAGGGAAGAATGCAATATCAATAATTAAGTACCTCCATTAATTTCAACAATGATATAACACAAAATAACAGGGTATATTGGTTTTAGTGATGATATGAAAAAAATGAATATGGTAATGAGGGAGTCGTAATGATTTTCACAACAATATGAGACAAAAAAATGGTGTGTGATAAGGGGAACTCATACTTGATCTTGATTATATGGATAATGAAATTAAATGAATGAATATGAATAGAAATTCATGCATGCGCATGCGCGCGCGCGCACACACACACACACACACACACACACACACACACACACAGATATTGTAGAGAGAAAGATAATACAATGAAAACAAAATTCTATTAATAAATTAAATAGGAAAGGACTACAAAATGTGAAGCAATAAAAACTAGCTGGAAAGGTGGTAGCATATCTTTGAAGAGATAGGTATTGACTATGTTCATTCGCAAGAAACAATTACAAGAGGACGAAATGACCTTTTATATTAAAGTACTAAACTCTAAAGATCCAAAAACCTAACCCTAGTAGATGAAACACGAGAAGGATTGTGGGCCCCAAGTTAGTTAGTTAATATGTCAACTTCCTATATGCACAACGTTTGCATACAACCTTTATTTGGGGCACATAGTAGATCATTGGAATGATCTAGGTGAGAATTAAAATGTCCAAAAGTGGCCCTTGAATGGCCAAAATACATTGTTTACAGCCTCAAAACAACCCTAAAAGTTTAAGACCTAAACAATTGTTGATAAAAGTGTTGTTAATATGGAGACTCATGTTTAGTTAGTGGAAGAGGTGGATGGTCATCGATGTCCACCCGTATCAGACGTACCCCATTAGGAAGAAAAGGTCCCCATTGTGTCAATTTTCCTCATTATATGGGGAAACCTTTGTTGAATTTTACTCATGATAATCTACTTACTTTGGTGAAGAAGCTATCCCTGTTTTAAAACAACTAGATAGAGTTGTATGATATGTTGGAAGTTCCCTTCTTCTTGATGCCCATGATCCAATCCATTGTATCCTAATCAATCCAGCTAGGAATGAGTTTTATCAAGCGCCACATATAGGTAGAGTTTATATCAACAATATATTGAGACTGCCATACGTACCAAAAGAATCCTATTCGATAAGGGAATCTATGTTTGCAAGACGATTTTGGACAAGTTTCCAAAAAGGCCTTGGGAACGCCACTGAACTTGAGTACATCATGTTCCTGAGGTAGACAGGTTGTCCGAAGGAAGGAATCAAATTTGGAACGTTTTGTTGAGTATGTGTGTGTTGGGACCAATAGAAACATTTGGAATAGTTCTTGTCGTTGGTCTTGATTGCATGCAACAACAACCATCAAGGTATCGTTAAGATGGCACCATTGAGTCCCTCTACCGACAACCATATTAGATTCCTTTAAGCTGGGATAAAATTGTGGATGGTGTCATTGTAGGACCAGAAGAGAATCAAGAAATTGAAGAACAAGTAGAAACGATGCGAAAAAGGGTTAGAAGAAGCGCAAGATCGACATAAGGGTTTTGTCGATGTGCATCGCATGACCGTAATTTTGAAGGGCCTAACGAGTAACCGTGCCTCGTTCCTTGAGGACTTGATCAATATTGATTTTGTATATTTATGTGACATTAGGTCAGTAATCCTATGCATGTGATTGACTTGAGTTCTTGGTGGATGATTTGGCGAGGGTGCGCTGATAGCGGAGCCAATTCGCTTTCTGGACCATCACATTCAACAACTATGACATTGAACTATCGATAAGTTCAAGGTCCAGTTGGAGGATTATAGTCCACACTCGGTTACCTGGGAGGATGCATATGATATGTGTCAGCAGTTTCCTTTTTGTTGATAAGTAGACATTTATATATGTTCAGATACTTTATGTCTCCATTTTTATAGTGTGAAACTTCATTACAAAGTTTAAAACAACAGCGGGTGTATGTAACATACTGCTCTTGCACGCACTTCTAATGTAACTTATCCTTTGAGGACACTTGCATGCAAGTGGTTTGGTTCATTATATGAGTGACTACTTCACTTATGGATTCTCATGATGAGATTGTGATTTATGATGTTATGTTAAGTATAGACAAGTGTTATTGATTGGTTTCTCATGAGTGTGCAGGACTCTTGAAATATTGAGAATGTTGATGGCATCGATGGACCTCCTTGGAATCTGGATTGAGTCAGGGAATGGACTGTTTATGGTTTGCGTATTTTTGTTATTAAATATGTGACATATGACTGATATCATATGATGTTGTTATGGGTCACTGACATGTTCATTGATGGATGAAGGTTGACGATAGCTCGCTAATCAGAATCACATTTGGAATAAAGGGGTAATGCACGACAACTAAAGATATTGAGGGAAAGGTGTGGTAGCAACCCTGCCACAACCTACTAGCACTCATGTCATTGCTCAAATTGTAGGTTAACGATTACCTAGTTCGAGAGATCCACGATGTCATGAGGGCAGACTGAGATAGTCGCTCACAAAGCTTCTAAGGGTCACGTAATAAGGAAGGTTCCTTATACCTTAGAGGCCCTTAGTCTTCCACAAGGTCACCTAATGGAGTATTGACTCCAAGGGCTTGATGTCTACCAAAATAATTCAAAAGGCAAGTGGAACCCTTGGAGCACGTAATATGTCTTGAAGGGCACGTCGCCTAAATGAAACATGAATGAAGGCGAGTGGAACCCTTGGAGCACATGGTGTGTCTTGAAGGGAATGTCATGATTTTAACATTGGTGATTCGATGAACCTAGGAAACCTAGAAAACAATATCTCATTTTGACCTAGACAACCTTAAGATATTTGTTGCATGAGTAAAGTTTAAAAACTTATAAAATTTCCCCTTAAAACAAACTATTCAGCCTAGTTGAATTTAAAGCCTAGGTCTATGTAGGACATGAGAAATAAAAATCAATTAAGCAATTAATAAAGGGGGGATGAAGAAAATGGGGGTAAAAATTAAATTTAAAAAATTAATGGAGGATCAAATTAATTAAAAGATTAATTGTTGGCTAAATGCAACTTGCTAATTTAGAACTTAGACCAAAAAGGGGGAGAGTGAAATACAAAAGGAATGTGGAACATAGAAGGGAATCTAGTGTAGAGAACTTTCCAAATTCAAACTCAACTAAGCTTTAAGAAAGGTGTCGGTCATTAAGGGAACATGAGGGAATAAAGGGACATCAAGGAGCATTTTTAGGAATGCTTTTAGGTGGATGAGGGAAATTGGAAATTTAATTAATTAATTAATTTAATTTCTGGTGCAACTAAGGGATCAGGTGACAAGTGTAAGGGGGAGAATTTACCTAATAATGAATTGAATAAAAAGAATTCAATGTCCGTTTTAGCAATAAGTCACTAACAAAACTCTATAAAAGAAATGGCAGAGGGGGGGAATGGATAATGTCTGGTATGCATAAGGTTAGATTGTCAGATTTTACTCTTGACTTACTTTTCTTTTGGGAGTTGGGATACCCAGCTCAGATAGAGATTGGTAACTCGACCTTGCAAGGCGAGTTAGGAGCTAGCTTTGTTTGGTTTGTGTGTGTTTCCCCTTTGTGGCTCGGGGAGCGCACGGGGAAGAAGAGTATTGCTAGCGATGGTTTGGAGGTACCTTTGAGGTCTCGATGATTAGCAAGAGGGATCGCGGAGGACTTCCAGTAGCCAAGGATCATCAACAAGTCCAGCCGCTAGTTACGGTACACATGTTTAAAATTGCAATTGTAATTTAGTTAAAAAAAATTCTTATGGTTTTATATGATTGATGAGATTTGTATGCATTTTCTGATGTAGTTGGGAGAGTTTTCTTGGTGTGGTTGGTTAGACTAAATTATATGGATTTCCTCTCTGGATTTTACAATTTTAATCGTTGTCTCCTTCCCTCAACCCCTTCTCTGAGAGTAGAGAATGAATTCGATGATTAATCCTTGTTTTCTCCTTGGTGAACCCCTGCTCTAAATTTAAAGGATGGTTCTTTGTTTGTGATTTTATTTTTCTACATTGAGGTAGGGGGCATGGCTCTGTGGCCTCTTGCATCAATTAGTTTTTTTTAAATCATTATATGTCTGTTCCCAAAATAAATTTTGCCCACTTCAAACCCTTGCCCAACAACAAACAAAACTAAAATAAAAATCGCAGTTACACCTCTGCATTGCTTAATCTCTCAAGAAAAATTACCCTGGGCGTTTTTCTGACAGATAACCCTTCTTTCCCAATGTTTGTGGCCTTCATCCCCAGGCATGATATTGGAGCATAGGTGAGGCCCGAGATCCAATTTGCGTGCACTAGCTATGGATGTAGTTGAACCTCTCGTGTGTCCTTCCCTTGTCATATGTGGGTACTGGTCTTCGATCCTTTGCAAGCCACAAATGATCTGCTTCTATGGTGTAGTAGCTACCTTCCCCCTTTGATAGACTGATGAATTCTTGCCTGCTTAAACTCTCCATTGGGGGGGG
>ML813848.1:54370-73865 GCA_009831015.1 Picea engelmannii | reverse complement strand
TTCGGTTAGACCCGTGGTTACTAAATTCTTCCACTTATTGTTCCATTATGGAAGGTTTCCTTCCTAAGAATTATTGCAGAGAACCCAAGCAGTTCTACATTTTTATTATTTTTCTAATTAATAGAGAAGCTTGGGAAAATTGCAAGAGCTTCCACCTAGAGATAGCATTTTCTTGGCACTTCATGCTTTAATGGTCGGGTACAGTGATAAGTCACCTGGTATTTAATGACTATGCATAGACTGGTTGGGTTGACTTATCCTCGCTAATTGTATCTGCCATCTCTTTGATTTGAATTGACTTAGGTATAAAGTTCTTCACCACGAGCTCAAATGAAGGTGTCCTCTCCCTTTTCTAAATTTTTATTTTCTAATATCATTGATGAGTAACCATGTTATCCATATTAGTGAAGGATCCCCCTTTTCTTTATTATTTCCGCAAGAGACTTCAATAACTTGACACAAAACTGGCCTTCCTTCAACCTCTCTTCCTGGCCTTTCCTTCCAAAAACCCACACAAAATTGTATATTCTTATTAGACCCTTGTGATTGAGTTTTGATCCCTTATTAAATCCTCTCTCTTGGAATGATTGAGTGATATACTAAATTGTAGGGGTTTTTTAACGATTGGTTGTTTAGTTATCATGGGATACTGATTGAGAAGGTGGATTAAACTCATGTTGATCTTCTTTTGGGAGCACGTAACAAAATTTCAATTCTTCCTCTCCTTACCTATTCCTAGAAGATACCCTCATTATGGAGGGTTAGCTAAGCTACTGAAGTTCAGATTTGCTTTACTCCCTTAGAATGTTGTCTTTCTTCATGGATGTCTTAGATTAGATTTATTGCACTTGTGTATTTTATGTATTAAACAATGGTTTTAGATTTTAGATTTATTGTGCCAATGGAGTTTATGTAATGTATGGATGGTTATGTAACTAATTTACTCTAGTGTCATGAACCAATGTTGACTCTACAATTGATTGAGTCTGAGTTCCTTGTGCAATGGTTATGAAATGATTGAGGAATGATTAAGTTTAGGAATTTAGCATTGATTTATGACTAGTTAGATAGTCAGACTTCTTGGGTGCAAGGAGAATATGCTGTAATAAATTATTGTGTAGCTATTAGTATTCTTGCGCGAACAAAATTAGTGTGACAGATGATTTCTTTTGTGTGTGTTAATGGTTAGATTGTATGTCTCATGGACTATTGCTGACACATAATTGTTTATGCTTTTAATTACCCGCACGCCTTGCAAAAATGATGAGGTGTGATGAGATTAGGAATAAAATGTACTTGCGCATCTTAATTTTAGTCTTTATGTGTTTTTTTAGAGTGGTTACTCTCATGAGAAACAAATAGTAATGTTGATGTATGATTGAAAGATGATGATTTCCTTTGCGCAATGAAAATATAATGTAAGAATGCTTGTTTAAGATAGTAAACTCTTGCGCAAATGAAGGCTTAATGTAATGAATGAATGATATAGATAATCACTCTGGCGTCTTAGATTAATGTGATTTTTGATGATTTATGCTAATGTTTACCAGTGTGCCATGTTAATTGTGAATTAGGATTGATGAATTGATGAATTTGATGATCATCGATGTTGCTGACTTAGCTAGTCGGTTTGGATTGATTATGTTAGTGGGATATAGACACCTCCTTGATCCTTATAATAGTCTCCAGCCTTGAGACATTAAATGGTCAAAATCGATGGGAACCTGAGCTTAAGAATTGTTTATCAGTCGTGGAGGTCCTAACCTTGTAGGGCAGGTTGGGAGGGTAGTATCTTATGTCATTATTCTGATTATCCTTATGATTATTATGATTTGTTAAGTTATCTTATCTGTTCTTGGTGTTATCTGATGATTGTCCTTAAGATTTGTACTATTATGCATCGTTATTAATTGTAGAATGAAATGGTGTTGGGATGATATTAATTAATGTGTTAATGCTTTGATATGCATGTCATGGTTCATGATGACGATATGTCGGCCATGTGTCATATTGGATTATTAATTATTTTTTATTATTTTGTTAATTTATGAGATTGATGTGTCGACGATGTTCACTATTTATTATGATGGTTAAATTTTCCTAACACATCTTTGAAAGAAAAACAAAAATTGACATGTTGTACGTCGCTTGGTTGTCATAACGGCGCAATCGTGACATATGGTATCAAAGTGGGTTCAAACCTACGACTATGGATAATAATTCCTTCCACTTAATTAAACCCTTTAATATTACTTAGCGTTAATTAAAATTTTAGCCTATCCTTGCGGTATTCATTATTAGAGGACACAATAGAGACTGTCAATTTCGTGTTGGGGAGGGAGGTGTGACACCTCCAGAAGCACTCGCACCCTAGGATTCTAACCCCGAAGGGGAGGGACAATTTCTTAGGCGGGAGTTGATTGTTTTAAGTGATGTTGATGGCCTAACAAGGTCCTTCCCGGGAATTGTCAGAGGCCTTGACTAACCATATGTACTAATATGAGGCAAGGGCGGATGCACCCCCTAAGGGTCCACAACACTCTTGAGCTAGTACTAGTAGATTTCACAGGAAACTCAATAGGGTTAACTTTCCCAAGTCCATGAGTGTCACATACGAATTAGCCGTTGAGGCATGGTTGGAGAGAAAGACAATGTTCTCCACACTTCACGATTATGACCTCTAGCATGAAGGTCTGCATGGAGGTGTTCAACTAGGAGGAGCACTCTTCTATGGTGGAAGACACTCCTACCTCATCTAAGCATGGTCTTCTAAGTCATTTTATGAGAATGGTTCGAGGAAGGATTCCAGGAGAAGTATCTGTCAAAGGAATTCATTGAGAACGAGCTGGATGAGTTCAGCGCCTTCCATCAGGGTGTTCATATGGTGCCAGATTATAGGAACAAATTTATGGAGCTACTTTAGTATGCCCCACATCAAAACTAAAAAAATATGGAGACAACAGGCTCGTGATCGACCTTAACTCCAACTTTCGTGAGAAGGTGAGTATATAAACACCTCGGACGTTGTATGAAGCAGTACAGTATGCCTCATAGCTAAGAATAAATTGACCATGGGAGTCAGGGCATGACTACTATAAGAGTTTATGGACTGAGAACATTTGATGTAGAGCGACATCAGATGCCAGCCAAATGAGACATATTGGTATCAAGTTACATCTGTAGAACCCTTATTCATGACACCACAATGACGATATCTACAACAAAATACCCCTACACTGGACCGCCACCAACAATCGCAGTTAGGGTTGTCAAGATATTAGACTAGGATCTTAGGCTACTAGGCCAACATCTTCCACTTTCAGGCCAAGAGTACTAGACCGGAGATGAGTGTTGGACATGTGGAGAGCCACATTACCAACAAGACTTTTTGGTTGATAGGATGAGAGTGGTCAAATCAATGAGACCCACTATAGTTAGTAATCAGGGCAAGGCCCATCAGATTCTTGCAACAATGAACAATCATTAGGACGAGCACCATTCCACTATGCTTGAGGTGTTGGGTACCATTGCCAACCAAAATTTTAATTGGGTTAGATATCAGTGCTACAGAGAGCTCTATTTCTAGCACCACGCTGAAGGGATTTAGCTAAAGGCACTGAACCAGACGAGTTTAGATTCATGGAAATGGCTTCAGGTGCGAACCGAATGGTTGATGAAATGGGTACGAACTGTCACTTAACTTGGCGATTACGTAACAATGTCCAACCTACATCACGATATTAATATCTTATGACGACATGATCAGTATGGATTGGTGGGACTCGCATGATGCGATACTCAACAGTAAGATGAAGTGGTTAAGTTGGATTGATGATGAGGGATGAAGAATTGTGATTGTAGGAAGGAACCAATGAGTTTCCCTAAGGTTCATTTCTTCCTTATAGATTCACAAGATTATGTGAAAGGGATGTAAGCTATATGTGATCCTTGCGTCGAATGGAAAGGGCATGGGGAAGGGACTAGAAAACCTTCTAGTAGTATAAGAATTTGCGGTTGTGATTCCCAGAATAATTACTAGGTGTGCCGCCTGAAGCCAAGATGGATTTTACCATCGAATTAAAATCTGGAACTAAACTGATAGCAGGAACACCTTATCGGATGTCAACCCTTGAGTTACAGGAGTTGCAAATTCAACTGAGGGAGTTGTTGGACCTATGAATTTTTGTCCAAGTGTGTTACCTTAGGGTGCACCTATTATTCTCATATAGAAGAAGGATGGGTCGAGGAAGACTATGTTTTGACTACCATCTTTGAACGATGAAACATTCGGGAGCCCATATCCATTGCCAAGTATAGACAATTTGCTTGATCAAATGAAAGGTGTGACAGTGTATTCAAGATTGATTGGAGATCAAGTTATCAATAATTACGAATTAAAGAATACTATATTCCTTAGACCTCTTTAAAAATGTGGTTCAGACACTACGAGTTTACCATTGGTTGTGGGGATGAGAAAACACACTAGGAGTATTCATTAGCTTGATGAAATGGGTGTTCCGAAAATACCTGGACAAGTTTGTTCAAGTATTGATTGACAACATTTTGATATAATCACAGATGACATAAGAACATGATGAACTTTTGCGCTTGGTACTGCAGTGTCTACGAGATAATAAATTGTTTGGGAAACTGTTGAAATGCTTGTTTTATCAATCTAAGAATCATTATTTAGGGAATGTCATCTTCGACGAAGGTATCATTGTGGATCCCACAAAGGTTGAGGCTATTATGGAATGGCATGTGCTGAAGAACGTACCACAAGTACGTAACTTTGTGGGTTTAGCTAGATATTATCAACAGTTCGTCGAGGGTTTTAAGAAGATAGCAATCTAATTATGGAATTGCAGAAGAAGAAAAATAATTTTGGGTGGACCGATAATTGTGTGGAAGCATTTTGAAGACTCGAGGAATTTTTGACAACAATGTCGATACTAAAATTCCCTGATGTGGACGAGGACTTCTTGGTGTGCATTGATGCATCCATGGAAGTCTTAGGCAGATTCTTGATGCAAGACAATTGAGTGATCACTTACACCTCAAGGAAGCTAATAATGCATGAGGAGAATGACACGACACACAATTTGAAGTTATTGGCCATTGTGTATGCCCTAAGAGTGTGGAGACACTACTTGACTGGATGAAAATTCAAACTAAGAATGTACCACTATGGTTTACAACACATTTTTATGCAATACAAATTGAACACGCAACAAAAGTTGTTGGTAGGAAATGCTTAGCGAGTACAATTTCGAGTTTACCTACATAAAGGGAACAACGAACATAGTGGTTGATGCATTGAGTTGAAGACCATGCATATTGTTGGTGATACCTCTTTAAGACAAATCTATGTGACAAGATTCTAACTACAACACAACAATGACTGGAATCAGGAGGTTATGGAATTTATCAGAAAAAACACATTGTTGGTACAAAAATTTGAGGGATTTACTGTGGACAACAAAAAATTAATCAGATATAATAATTGGATTTACTTATCTCCCAATGAAAAATTGAGTGATTGATCTTAAACGAAGCTCATAGAGCAGTGTACTTGGTTCATCCTGGATTCACGAAGACGAGGGAAGACCTTAATCCCTCATTCTTCTGGTAGAGATGAAGGTAGACATGGTCATCTACATGGTGAGGTGTCTAGGATATCAACAGTTGAAGGGTGAACGTCGACATCCGACAGGATAACTAGAGATACACGCTTTTTTGGAATATAAATGGGAGGTCATTTCAAGGTACTTTATTGTTTGGATTGTTGTTAACGACAAGGAGGCATGACTAGATTTTTTTTATATTTCACACTCTGACGAAGAGTGCACACCTTTGTCCCTGTGCGTATGATGCATCGGGCATCAGGTATAGCTAGAGTTTATATCAACAAGATATTGAGACTGCCAAATGTACCAAAAGAATCCTATCCGATAAGGGAATCGATGTTTGCAAGACGATTTTGGATGAGTGTCCCAAAAGGCCTTCGAAACGCCATTGAGCCATAGTGCACCACGTCCCTGAGATAGACAGGATGACTGAAGGAATAAACCAAATTTGGAATTTTGTGTTGCGTATGTGTGTGTTGGGACCAACAGAAACATTGGGAATAGTTCTTGTCATTGTCCAAGATTACGTGCAACAACAGCCATCAAGGTATTGTTAAGATGGCACCATTGATTTCCTCTACAGGAAATTGTATTGGATGTCTTTAATATGGGATAAAATCGAGGATGCCGTCCTGGTAGGACCAGAAGCGATCCAAGAAATGGAAGAACAAGTACAAACGATACGAAAAAGAGTTGGAAGAAGCACAATATCGACATAAGGGTTTTTTCAATGCGCATCACATGACCGTAATTATGAAGGGACTTATGGCTAAATGTGTCTCATTCCTTGAGGCATAACTCGATATTGATCTTCTATCTATGTGTGATTTTAGGTCAGTAATCCTACGCATGTGATTGACTTGAGTTCTTGGCGGATTATTTGGCGAGGGTGTGCTCACGGTGGAGCCAATCCACTTTCTAGACCATCGCATTCAAAATCTACAGTGTCAAACTGTCGATCAAGTCAATATCTAGTGGAACAATTATAGTCCACACTCGGCTACCTAGGGGGATGCATATGATGTGTCAACAATTTCCTTTTTCTTGATAACTAGACATTTAGATATTGTCAGATACTTTATTTTTGCATTTTTATGCATTTTTATATTGTGAAACTTCGGGTTGAAGTTTAAAACAAGAGGGGGTGTATGTAACATCCCTCTCTTGTGTGCACTTCTAATGTGACTTATTCTTTGAGGAAAATTGCATGCAAGTGATCCAGTTCATTATATGAGTGATTTCTTCGCTTATGGATTCTAATGATCAGATTGTGATTTATGATGTTATGTTATATTATCATGTATGTTGACAATTAAAATCACAATGAGGTTTTTGCCCTCAAATTATTTCTAAAGCCTATTAATTATATGCTAAATGATATATATAATACTAGTAGGTGGGACCCCATTGTAGATTGGAGGATCATATCAGGTGCTTATTTGATATTTCTCTTGTTTTTTTGACACTACTTAGAGGCTCTACTTAAATGATGGTGGAATGTTGGCTCTAACTACGACAAATGGATGATGGATGAAGCATGTTATGTGTTGTTTCTGTTGTTCTAAGCTCTAATTTCATGTTATGATGGCTTATGTTATCCATTGTTACCTTTTCTATATGCTCCTTGATTCATTACTGTGACATCTACACAAGATACATGTTAATAACAACACATAAGAGCAGTTGAAAAGACATTAAATCAATTTGACCAAGATACAAAAGGAAGAAGCTAAACTATACTAATATGCTACACTATATGCATTGGAATTAAAAAGATTGTTGTTAGTCCTAGCTAACGGGGTTAGTGGTTATACAATTTATTGAGTTATATGGAAGCCCATGTGATATTCATTATAGTATGGTTAGAAGTGGTTAATGTGACACAGGGTGGCACTTCTGGAAAATAGTGGATGTTGGTTTCGATGCATGGTTTAATTGAATGAATTAATGGACTAGTGGGTTGGCGCCCACTAAGGAATTGAATGACTGGAGGATGGATGCGACGTGCATTTACTGCACATCACTCTATACCCCTCCCAATGGTCGTCACCCTGGCTTGGCTATTGTTTAATTGTGTTCATTGTGGTTAAGCTCTGATTTTCAGGCAAAGGAAGAACTGGTTGGCCAAGCTCGCGTTTTTAGGGTTTTCTTGGTTACAGGTATGTCTTTTCGCCATCCATGAACCCAATTTGGTTATGAAATAGATATTGGCTCGATGATGTATGGGTTTGTGCTTTTCTTGAGATTGGAAACTGTGTAAACTTGTGATATTTCTATGAAATGGATGTTCTATGTGGCTTCATTGCAATAATGGTTGAAATCACAGGTTCATTGGGTTTTATGAGTATTAGTAGCCATGAAAACTCTCTTTCATCCTTATTGGTCTTAGGTGGAGGGTTTCATTCAGTCCTGATTTGTTGGTTGTCTCCACACATTTCTTGTCACCATACCCAGTTGTTTTACTATTATGTGGTTGTTGGGTTTGAACCACCTTGTGTCACTGTGTATAGTTTCACCGAGGTATGGTTTCGTTCATGATATTGATGTTTGCGCAGTGGGATATTATGCCAAGGGGATTGATAAATGTTGATAGCTATTTCATGACTATGTTTTATATCAGCATTGTTCGAGTTGATTGGGAACACCACGAGGGTTATACCCTATGTGTTATCAGTGTTATTACAGACACAAATGAAGTCAATGCTCCTTTGTTCATAGTCTCTCCTATCTCGTGAACTGCCACCCTGTCTGCAAAGTTTTTGGTGGTATGACCCATGTGTCCACCGTATGATCTCAAAAGTTCTCACCGGCTGTTAGGGGTCGACTCTAGTCTCCCTATTTTGTTCCACAAAACGAACCATTTATTTCTCAAAGCCCAGTTTTTGATAAAAGGAATCATTATGTCATGTCGGGTATATGGTTATTGTTATTTAATCACTACATTGGTTATTATAACAATCAAATTGATAAGTTCAACATCGTTAATGGGTTGATTCAAATAGATGAAGTTGGAACACAATTGTTGCCTCTTGTGTTGTAACAATTATATTATTGACTCAACATTGTTTTATGCTGATCAAGGATATTTCTCTTTGCTTTTTACAGAGGGATGTTGTTACTGTGTGTTTTAATTTCCAAATGGGAGTATTGAAATTCATGACAATTGTGTTTGAAGGTCCACTGTGTATGTTTTATGAACATCATGCATCATAGCAAAGATAGGCACGCGTTCTGTGGCAGTATGGTCTCATTACAATTTAATTGCTAAAGTTAAACAAAGTGGAAACAAGGGACTATGTGTTCATTTGGAAATTGTTTTGAAATATTTGATGTAGGCAATAAAAGGAAACATAACTCTTGTCTAGGTTGTTTGGAAGGCATATTGTCTAGTTTTAATCACATTGTGTTAAAGATTTAATTGAGAACAGTGAGCAAGTTAATACACAAAATTGATTGAATTATACATAGTGGTTGTTTAATTGATCACATTGATTATTTGGTTGGTGTTGGATCTTTTATATCTGATATAAAATGGTTTTATGGATTACTAATTAATTTTATGAACAATACCCTCTCTCTTTCCCTACCATTATTTCACTTTTCTCTAATTACAATCCCCTCACCTTCCCACATTCATTTTTCATTGCCTGTTCTTAAAATTTAGTTACAGTTAAAAGAATTTTGTATTGGAACAATTTGAAATCATAGTTTCTTGGATGGATTACAGTGACATATTCCTTGGTTTACATTATAGTTTATTGTGTGTTTTCTGTGAGAAGTAACCATGATTATTTTCCTCCTCATTTTAACATTTTTCGCTCAATAAAAACCCCTCGCATATTCTAGAACCTTTGTTCACCCCCTCCTCATTGACAATGGTTAAACAATTTGTATGGATTGGATTGCATGAGTCTCATATGTTGCTGAGCCAAAAATTATTTCATATTTTGAAGGAGTTGTCATGTATGGTTGTTAAAGGAACTATTTTCTAATCAATTAGGCATACAGGAATGAGATCTTCAAGCAAAAGGTTGAAAACTGAGGCCCACCATGCCCCTCTCAAAGGAAAAGCCATTTTTTCCCCTTCCTCACCCTCCAATGGTTATGATAAATGTTTGTCCTCCCATATGCATTAGAGGGACGATTTCTCTCATATGATCAGTGAGATTAGGCCTAAAGGCTCCACACAACCTAAAGAAAATTCAGAGAGATTAAAAGGTGATAACAACAACAAGGGAAATATTGCCTCACAGACTGGAAAATATGGATTTTAAGTTTCATTCATTTATTTATTGTTGAGAACAGTTCAACTCAGATTTTTGGAAAACATGTTTTTTGAATATATGAGTAATGTATTTTTAAAAATAATGTCAAATATCAATGAGATAAATTGTCAAACATGCATGTGATGAAGGAACTCATAAGGAGGGATGTTCCTGTTTAATTAACTAGTTATGTTATGATTGTTAAGAGGTAAATGGGAGTCACAAGAGGTCCCACCTACTTGTTATTATTTATTTAAAACCCTTATTATGATTTATTACTTTTCCCCCTAACTAAAAATTTGGTTGAGTTTTTAGTTAGCTTAAGTAATGAGGTAGTTTAACTACTTCAACCAATTCTAATTTGCTTTAAGGAAAAAGGAAAGGGAGAAACAAGAGGAGGATAGAAGGAGAAGCATACTAATGTTTTCTCTTTGATTTTATGTTGAGATAGTTCATTTTTCATTCATTCCTTAATTTATCAGAAGCTTAATTCTTTTTTATGATAGCAGGGTCTTATTGTAGACAACAAGATTAAGGGATGAATTATATCATTTAGACACTTGTTTTTTAAAGGTTTTGATCTATCTTTGATAGTCTGTGTAGACTTGTCTGTTTGTGAATTAGTTTTCATGACTAACAAAGGCTATTGTGCAGAGTCGAGTGGGAAGCAATCTGTGGAAATATGATCCATCTTTTAGAGTTCATTTTTTAATTTTTTTTCATAGGTCCTTTTGTATGTTTCATGAGGGACGTCTAAGTTTGACTTTGGTACAAAACTTCTTTACGAAATTTTGTAAAGAGAATGACTCTTTGATGAATTGGAATGAAATAAAGGATTTCTTTATGTCTCATATGTCTTGATTATCATCTTGGTTTCTTTACTTCTGTCTCTACATTTATTTTAGCAACTATTATATTCAGAAAATCATATAAATAATGAATTTTCCAACAAGATTTTATTTATAAAAAGTCTAGCCTTAGCACTTGTAATCAATACTTGTGAGTTAGGATATTATTTTTTATGGATATAAACATAGGGTGACATTCCTGCCTATTTTTCTTTAGCCAAACAGAATTTGAAAATGCTTGAGTAAGATCATTTCATATCTTTTCCTCAACAATATATAGACATGTGTTATTGACTTCTTTCTACTAAGTGTTCAGGACTCTTGAAATATTGAGGATGTCGATGGCATCGATGGACCTCCTGGGACTATGAATCGAATCAGGGAGTGGATTGTTTATGGTTTTCATATTTCTGTTATTGCATATGTGACATGTGACTCATATAATATCATGTTGTTGTGGATCGCTGACATGTTCATTGATGGATGCAGGATGACGATCGTTTGCTAGTCAGACTCACATTTGGAGTAAAGGGGTCATGCACAACAACAAAAAATATTGACGGAGAGGTGTGGCAGTATCCCTACCACATCCTACTAGCACTTGTGTTATGGCTCGAACTATATGTTAACTATTACCTAGTTTGAGAGACACGTGATGTCGTTAGGGAAGACTGAGACAATCTCTTACAAAGATTATAAGGGGTGCGCAATAAGGTAGGGTCATTATTCCTTAGAGGCCCTTAGTCTCCCGCAAGGTCACCTAACAGAGTATTCACTCCAAGGGCTTGACGTCTACCAAAATCAGTCAAAAGGCGAGTGACACCCTTGGAGCACGTATTGCGTCTAGATGGGAACGTTATATAAATGAAACGATGGCTCTCCATTTGCAATTTTCTTCTATGAGAGTAGAGAATGAATTCGATAATTAATCCTTATTTTCTCCCCGGCGAACCCCTGCTCTAAATTTAAACGATGGCTCTATGTTTGTGATTTTCTTTTTCTGCATTGAGGGAGGGTTCATGGCTGTGCGCCCTCTTTCCTCGATCAGTTTTATTTAAATTATTATACCTCTCCTCCCAAAATAAATTTCGCCCAGAAAGGGATTTCGTTTCTCTCCACTTCAAACCCTTTCCCAACAACAAACAAAATTAAAAGAAAAATAGCAGTTCCACCTCTGCGTTTCTTAAGCTCTCACGAGAAATTACCCTCGGAGTTTTTCTAACAGAGAACCCTTCTTGCCCAATGTCCGTGGCCTTCATCACTGGGCATGAGACTGGAGCATAGGCGCGGCCTGAGATCCAATCTGCACGCAGTAGCTATGGCTCTGGTTGAACTGCACGTGCGTCCTTCCATTGTCATCTGTGGGTACTGGAATTCGCGCCTTTGCAACCCAGAAGCATCACGATCCGCTTCTTTAATGTAGTAGCTACCTTCCCCCTTTTCTAGACTGATGAATGCTCGCCTATTTAAACTCTCCATTGGGGGTGGGTTTACTTGCCCATAACCAACGCGCGTCGAAGGCGTTGGGTAAGACCGGTGGTTACTAAATTTTTCCACTTGCTGCACCTTAATGGAAGGTCGCCTTCATAAGCATTATTGCAGAGAACCCAAGCGGTTCTATAGTTTTATTCTTTTTCTAATTAATAGAGAATCTTTGGAAAATCGAAAGAGCTTCCACCTAGAGATAGCGTTTTCTTGGCACTTCATGCTTAAATGGCTGGGTATAGTGATAAGTCGCATGGTAGTTAATGACTATGCGTAGACTGGTTGACCGGTTGGGTTGAATTAATGACTATAGTGATAAGTCACGTGATAGTTAATGACTACAATGATAACTCGATCCTTGAGTCTTCTTTGAAGAATACCTAGTGTTTACTTCTAACCAAGATAAACATACCTTGGTGGTAGACAAGTTTGAACCTATGTGGTGTGGTCATTACATTGTGATACACGTCCTAAAAATAAATTACAAGATAGAATATTATGAAGGGAAAGTATTGGACGGGCTCAACAAAATTATCTAGCTAAAAAAATATTATTCTTAGGAAAAAATGCTTATGTGATACCTTTGTACATCTTGTAGTATATTTTCTTAACTTACTATTCCATCATTTTTGTATACATGTAAATCTTTGTGTTTGATTGGAATATTTCATCTGATCTCCCTGTATTCATGTTATTCACAAATGTTGTTAGTTGAAGCACTCGTAGACTTTCATTTGTAGCATGGGAAATCTATTTCCTTACATGTCAGTTACTGAAGTCACGAGGCATGTGAATTTTAGTATGTAAGGGGCATGGTCTGTTAGGAACCTAACCCCTCACGTAGGTAGAATAATATATTCCGATGTAATAAAGGGCAATATTAATAAGGCCTAACAATAATGAAGAATAAGTTGAATGTAAGAAGACCTAATAGACATATGGTTCTTTTGATAGACATATTTAGTATAAATAGGAGTCGAGGGTTTGATAATTGTTGTCTTGGATATTTTTGTAATAAAGATCTGCTCAACTGGAGGTTGCCCCCTCGAAGAGGCAAGTGAACATTGCTCCGAGTAATCGAAGTGCTCATTCTAGTGTTATTCTGATATCATTTTGGTGTTATTGTGGTGTTGTTCTTGTTATATTGTTGTTTATCTGCCATTTCTATCATTTTATTTCTATTCTACATACTTTTTATATCTGGAATATTACAAGTGGTATTAAAGCACTTTCCTCAACAGAAAATTGTGGGTTAATTTTTTTTCCAGGGTAGAGACGTATTCCGACGTCTTTAAGCCGCAAAGATTTTTCGTTATGTGCATAAACCCACAGTTGAGGGATTCATACATGCAAGAAATACAAATGGTACTTAAGCACACATCTATTGGCTACCCTTGTAACCCATGTTTGTACCCCTTCAAGTGTAGCGCATCAGACAACACCTATGTATAGATCAGACTAGATTTCCTGAAGCCCTCTTTAGATAAACCGATCGACCGCCTGACTTCTATGGTGCCATCGAGAACAACACTTGGAAATATACTCTCTAATACCTAGGTAGTCGAGTAGTATGACTAAGGGCACAGTCTATCCTCCTTAGTTGGTGCACTGAGATATTGGTTTGAGTACTATTCTTGGACCCCGCACATATATCAGAGAGCTATAACACAGGGAAAATCCGTATCTGTAGAACCCTTGAATACCTAACCCTTGGGGATGAAAAACAAAAAATAAAACATACAAGATCTATTGTGCGCAACTGTGTTCGAGTTACCAAGTCACTACACATTTCTTCATGGTTAAGCATTTGGGCATATCATCACTATAGTATTCTTCAGACCGGAGTATAACTCAGCAGGTGAAAAAAAAAATCTGGAAATTTTTGCACCATTATTTGAGACCTATTCCATTGGATTTATCTCTTCACCCTTATCACATTCATACCTATCATTTTTCAGCAAACATTTTGACCCCACCCACCCCTTTTGCACCATTATTTGAGACCTATTCCATTGGATTTATCTCTTCTCCATTATCAAATTCATACCTATCATTTTTCAGCAAATGCTTTTACCCCACCTGCCCCTTTTCGGTTCCCTCATCATCATGGCCCATACCCATAGCCAATACATGGAAGCTCGCTTCAATACCTTGCAATCTAATTTCACAGAGACCCAACAAGAAGTGAGACAGCTTAGTGCCAATATTGCCACCATCAATACAAACATGCAATCCTCCATTGTCGCCTTAATCATGGAACTCAAACAAGACATGACTACACATCTTGAATATGTCATTTCGATGATATGCACCAAGCTGTATATCCCTACAGATCCCCCTTTATCTAACCCATCTTTGCATACCGAAGCTGAAATTTCCTCTCATTCCGATAATTTTCAGCCCCATCACTTTCAGTATGACCTACGCCTTCCATGGGTGGATGTGACCAAATTTGATTGCTCGGATCCCATTAGTTGGGTAAATCAAACGGAACATTATTTCTCTTTGTACAGAATTATAGATGACTTGGCCAAACTCCGATATGGTGTTCTGCATCTAGATCAAGAACGTTGTCAATTGTGGCAATGGAGAAAAACTTCATGTCAAGGGTATGTTGCTTGGACACACTTTGTGTCAGAGATTTATGAATGCTTCGACACTAATACCAACCATTTAGGTCGTTTGACAAAGTTGAAACAATCTGGCATAGTGGAAGACTTTATAGCTTCTTTTGAGCAACTGACTTTTCGTACAGAGGGCATGTCTGATTCTTTTTTTTGAGTATGTTTTATCAATGGCCTCAAGGATGAGATTTGTTCTCATGTTCTCATGGCTCGGCCTCAGAGTTGGGTGGAGGCTACTAAAAGAGCTAAGGAAGCACAAAATTTTGTCTCTTATCAAAACCAGAAACCCTCCTCACACTAAACCAATAAATCCCACTCCTTCTACTCCACTAAATATCCAAAAATTGACCAGGGCTGAAATGGTTGAATGCCAACTCAAAGGCCTTTTTTATAATTGTGATAACAAATGTTTTCCAGGACACAAGTGTTAGGAACAAAATATTTTTATGTCCATCTCGAAGGATGTTTCATAAGAGGATGTTGAAGCCCCCCCTGTGTTGGAGTCACCTGAACCCACCGACATTTCCCCTCCCTCAGACCCTCCTGAAGTAGAACTAGTCATTTCCCTAAATTCTCTCATTGTCTTCTCTGCTCCCCAAACCCTCAAACTAATTGGCTACATCAATAATAGGAAGGTAATCATTCTTGTTGATAGTGGAATCACCCATAATTTTATTCATTGCCACATTTCCCAAAAAACTAATTGCTATATTCGTGCAGTCAATAATTTCCAAATCATGATTGCCAATGGTGGGTCCATGAAATGTGGAGGGGGTTGTGAAAACGTGTATCTCCAAATTGGTGATTACCACCTGAAATCTCATATGTTTGTTATCGACATGGGAGGTTGTGAAATTGTGTTGGGTGCAGAATGACTAAGGACTTTGGGTCCCATTCTCATGGATTTTAAGGAATTAACCATGCAATTCGACCATGAAAGCCAACAATATAAGTTCCAAGGCATCACCGTCGATTCCACTGATATCATTAGTTTCCATCACATGGAAAATCTGCTCAAAAAATTTCATTCGGGCGTTATTGCCCAACTCCATGCCATACAAGAAACTAAGACACCCTCTGTGCCGCAGGACCTCCAATCCATCCTCTCTAAACATCAAGTGGTTTTTTCCATTACCCAGGGACTCCCTCCTTCCCGTGGTGTTCATGATCATTCCATTCCCCTTGTCCCACGAAGCCTTCCTCCCAATATCCATCCCTATCGTCACCCCTTTTCCCAAAAAAATGAAATTGAAAAAATGGTTCAATAACTGCTTAACACATGTCTTATCCATCCTAGTACGAGCCCCTACTCTTATTCTCTGATCATGGTCATGAATAAAGAAGGTTCTTGGTGCATGTGTCTCAATTTATGTGCCCTCAACAAACTCACCATTAAAGACAAATTTCTCATTCCTGACATTGATGACCTCTTGGATGAATTAAGTGGCGTCGAGTTCTTTACTAAACTTGATCTTTGTTCTTGCTACCACCAAATCTATATGAAAGAGGAAGACATTCGTAAGAATGCCTTTATAACTCATGAGGGCCACTATGATTTTTCGGTCATACCCTTTGGTTTTTTTAATTCTCCCTCCACTTTCCAAATCCTTGTGAATCATGGCTTCAATCATTTTCTATGTAATTTTGTCTTATTTTTCTTTGATGATATCCTCATGTATAGAAAAACCTAGACAGACCATCTTGCTCATGTGGATTGAGTTCTCCATCTACTCTCTCAGCACCAACTTTTCTTGAAACAATCTAAATGTGCTTTTGGTGCCTCAGACGTTGAATACTTGGGTCATCTTGTTGGCAAGCAGGGCATCAAGGTGGATCCTAAAAAGATT
The DNA here is from genome assembly GCA_009831015.1 of Picea engelmannii. Taxonomy (NCBI): domain Eukaryota; kingdom Viridiplantae; phylum Streptophyta; class Pinopsida; order Pinales; family Pinaceae; genus Picea; species Picea engelmannii. The sequence continues at coordinate 57,169 of ML813848.1, read as the reverse complement.
GAAGCTATGCAATTCTGGTCTCACCCAAAGACTCTCAAAATATTGCGTGGATTTATGGGCTTAAAAGGTTATTATCGCAAGTTTTTTAAGAACTATGGAAAGATTGTGACCCCTCTCATTGCACTCCTTAAAAAGAATTCTTTCACCTTGACTCCAACAGTTGCTCAGTCTTTTCAATCCTTGAAGATGACCATGTGCACCACTCCAACCCTGACACTTCCTAATTTCACAAAGACCTGTAACAACCCTAGTTGAACAAATGTGAAGGATTATTAAGTAAAAATTAATTAGGGGATTAATCGTCTTAATATGGTATTAATTAAACATGATAGGTATAATAAAACTAATTAAATAATTATTGATTAATTAATAGTTGCAATTTGATTAATTAATTGATTAATTAACTACCTATTACATTTAATAACATGAGTATTAAATTTAATAAATTAATAAGTTATATAGTTAAATTGAAAGGTTACGTACACAACAAGTGATAACTTATTAATTGCGGGATGATGAAATAATAAAGGAAAGGATAAGGGGCATTAACGAGGGGTGGGTAAGGAAGTAAAGGCATGAGTTGGTGAAGGAGGAACAAGGAGGGAAGGAGGTTTACGAGAGGGGGATTTCTACAGGAGGTTGGGGGATGGATTTTGGGAGCTATGGGATTTGCAGAGAGAAGTAAAATTTTGGGAGGGGGATTGTATCAGTGCATTGGGGTTGCTGAAGGTTTTGGGCACGGGGGCCAGGATATCCATATGATATCCTGGAGCTAGGGAGTTACCTAGTTGGCAGGAAGGAACTAGGTTTTGGGCAGGGTTTTACAGTGCAGCAGCGGTTAAGACAAACAGAGGGTTATTAGCATCATGTTCAGGTATTTAAAATTTTGCAATTGTTTTTAATCAGTTATAAAATTTTGGTTATTATTGATAAATTTGTATGCGAATGTGTTAAATTATAGAAATTCTTGAATTTTACTGCTATGTTGTAAAATAAATGGTTGTTTAATTTAATTCAGCTATTACATTTTGTATCAGAGCATCTTAGTTCTAAATCTAGGCCTATCGGCCAAGTTCCCAAAACTCCAAGCCCTAACTCCAGCTACGCTTAACCTGCAAACAAAACACATAAATTTTAATAAAAATAAAAATAAAATAAATAAATGCAATACAAATTTACTGAAGTAAAACAAGCAACTAAGTGTTGTTACACAAACCACCTCTTGAAGCACAGCCTATCTTAATTTTAGCTGCCCAAAATTCCGACCAAACCACACTGCATAGAAAGAGGAGGTCATTAGCTTTCCCAACATAGTTGCATGTTTAGGACTAAAACAATGTTGATCAAATATACACGAAAAGAAAAGAGAAAAGCACAAACTGACCCTTTGAATTCCAGAAGTTCCATCAACCTTTTACTATCGTAACTAAACAACTCTATTTGTTTTGTTTTTATTATTGTTAATTTTCTTGTCCTTTATTTAAACATGCCTTTCACACCCATTCAAATTTCAACATATGGTCTATGGGACCTTCATGGAACCAACTGTCATGGCGATCTTAGATCTTCATTATGTATTTCTTGAGTACAGATTCGCAGGGGCAACAGATAATCCTATGCCACCTTCCCGTGAGAACCAAACATGAAATATTCCCTAACTGCTAATCAGGAAGGTAGGAGGCAGGTAACAACAATAACTCTTGTAAAAAAAAAATTGTGGAGATAAACATTATAGTTGCGCCTTACTTACAGCGTGCAGGTCGATAAAGGAAATAGGCTGAGACTATGTGGTGTAGAAGGAAAATCCACAAAATACCCGGCACAGAGCGTTAAAACTGCAGTCTGAAAATGTACTGGGAATAAGAGAAAATCTGCAACCCAAATATCAACCAGAAATTAAGATCACTTGCATTAGTTGGTAGATTGAGCTCCACGCCAAAAGGTCAAATCGGGATCTTATACATCAATAAACTCAAATGACAAATAGAAAAACACCTTGGAGGACAGATCAATGGCGGAGATATAAACCTCACGCTGATAACATATAGCTAAACTAGAGGCAAAATACAAATTAACAGAAGGCAAACAACCACATATTTGGTCCTGCAATAAGAGAGTGAATGAATATTAGAAGATTCAGACAAACACTGGGAATACAACCAAATATATCGCTAAACTGTAGAAGGCACCTACATTCATATGGACAGTTAATTTCATGAAAGACAAATCTGTGACCAAGATGTAGATGGTCAGAAAAAAAACAAAAAATGGCTAAAATTTAGTTAAAACGAAGATGGGTGAGATTATTTATCACTTAAATGAATATTTGACAAAAATTGGAACTAAACCATGAAGACGAATATAGAACCCTCAGTGACCGAATTAAATTCTGAAGCAATGCTTCCGAATTATAGAATTCCTTTGCTTATGCTGCTTCCCTTCTTCAGGCTGGAAAAGACAGTTCACCCATCATATCAAGTGCCCATTGACCCCATCGAGACATGAGACGGGGAAGATTGGGATCCAGAGAACAATATTGGGTAGGCGATCGATAGATGCCTATGGATGTCATTCATTCTGAGACAATATAGAACCCTCAGTGACTGAATTAAATTTTGTAGCAAAACCAGAGGCCTTCTAATAAACAATTAGCTATCCAATAAAAGTAAAATTTACTAAAATATGGGAGTAAATGGCTAAAATATAGAAGGATTCAAGATGCGTAGATAGATGCAAAAGTCAGACAAATTCAATAAAAATATATAGCTAATTTGCAGAGGAATTTTGACAAACAACGAG
>ML813848.1:3219-18866 GCA_009831015.1 Picea engelmannii | reverse complement strand
AAAAAAAAAATGTGATTAAGAAATTTTGAAAGTACAAGTACATGATAAATAAAGTTATTTCCTTCTAGATAAGAGGTTAAGTTGTAATGTTAAATGATATTTAGTTTCATGTCTTCATAGTAGTCGATCATCTCTATTACAAGGGTTGTCTACTCTTGTAGTCCTGTTACAATGGGTTAATGTGTTCATTTTGAAGGAATTGAATTAAGGTGGGGAGTATAATAAACATCGCATTCAACCATCAAGATATGAACCCAAGATCAATAAGTTAAATTTTAATTAAGATTAATATTTTATTTTATGTATGAGAATAATTTAATATTACTTGTCAGTACACTATTTCACTTAAATAATGTTCACTACACTATTTCACATAAATAAGTTTCACTTTACAAGAGTTTAGTGATGATTTATAAATACTATAGTTTACTTGAAAATATTAATTAGGTTAAAATATTTTTAACCTAGAGACATTTGTATATGTTCTTTTTTAGATTTTTTGAGATCCCTACACAGAAAATCCATCTAACAATGAAGTATATAAAGCATGCAGTGGTGTGAAGAGAAGAGACAAAACATACAGAGCATGCAGTGGTGTGAAGAGAAGAGACAAAAAATGTAGAAAATAATGAAAGAATTTTTATTAACCATCTTCCACACACAAAGAGTGAATAATTTACAATAGATATAGGCTACATGAGTAACTAATGCACCATAGTAAGGATCTAGAGAAATCTCGACACTCATCGATCCCATCTAGTCACTCACATGTATGGAAGTGAGAAAAATACATGCAACTACTGGTGATAAAACGGAGCTTGCCATACATAAGTAACTTCCACTAATCTAACTAAATATAATTAAGTGTAACTCACTCTAAACACAAGATGTTAACATACAAAATCACATATTATATAAATTAACCTCTTATAATTTCCAAATTACATATTTAATATCACTAAAACTTGAACGCATATTGTATACATTAACTTGTTTACCAAATTGTATATTTAATATAATTGAAACCTCGCACGATTCATTTAAATGTTCTAATATCATTGAACCTTCGAAAGATTCATTTATGTATCAAATTGTAAATTTAATATAATTGAAACCTCGCACTATTCATTTAAATGTTCTAATATCATTGAACCTTCGAAAGATTCATTTATGTATAACACTTAAAAGTGACGATGCCTATTCTATATTTTCGACTTAGTTTCAGTTAACATGCAAATAAAAGTAGGTAATACTTTTCAAGGTAGAGAACTAAGGACTCTATATACCAATTAATTATATGGAGAAAAGGAAAGAAAAAAACTAAACCATTTAAAAGAAATTTAATTCAAAATTTTTCTTTAAAAACATATAATCAAATGTTATCAAATATGTAATTTTTAAATAAAAATATTATTAAATTTAATTTTAATTTTTAAATAAAAATATTATTAAATCTAATTTTATTTACAAGTAAAAAACAAATTTTATTATATTTATTGATATTACTATGTTCAATTTAATTGAGTAATTTTAATAAGCTGGTGGTGAAGCACAATTCAACATTAACAATTTATATAAATAGTTGTGTTAATTCAATTTTAGTGTTAATTTCCTATTCAAATACCTCTATATAAATGTATGACATAACACAAGGAAATGTGGCATTTATCATTATATGTTATTCCACTTTAATATGATTGGTTAAAACTTAAAATATTTTTCACATTTAATCTATAATTACGGAGATGGAAACCTTTCAAATAATGTATCATGAAATTTCATTTCAAAATATTTTTAACTTTTATAGATTTGATTCTCTACTTAATTTCAAGTAATTTAGAGAAAAAATATAGATTTGATTCTCTACTTAATTTCAAGTAATTTAGAGAAAAAGTGTTGAAAGTTTTTCCCCAACTAAATTATACTGTTGACCATAAATCCAAATAAATAACAATGGAAAGTGACAAAGCATTGAAAGATGTATTCAATGATGTCATCCATGGACATATTATCCAAGGATATGTCTAAAATTATATTAAATGATCAACCATACAACCTTTACTTCTATTTCCAACTACAAAGAAAGTTAAAAATAAAAACTATGACAAGTTCACAATGCCATTTAGACATGTAATAAGTGTCAAAATGTGTCAAAACAAGAGAAAGAAAATATAGCCAAGAAAATAATATAACTAACAAGATCAAGAAGACAAAAGATGGACGGAAAAGGCACTAAGCCAAGTCAATTAATATGTACATCAATAATGTATATATAGTACATATACCACAATTGTCCTCTAACGATATGATGTAGTGCCCCACCTCAGCAGGGTTTGTTGACCTCCCAGTCTTTGGATCTTCTCAATCTTTGAGCTGAAGCAGCTCTTTGATTCCCTACTAGAATCCTTAAGAAATGTCCACAGGTCCATTTCATGAAACTCCGTCGTGCGAACAAGCACCAAGTGTAAGCTTCTCTCACGCGACCACTGGTTGTGACCACGAGCCTAACCAAAAAGGCATTTCGTGATTTCGCACATCAGGTATTTGCATGTGGATCACGTCGATTACCCCAACCTTCGAAACCCTAATAGGAATCTAGCGTGTACTAGATCCTTCCTTATCTTCCCTCAATGTGGTCGTGGGTGGTGACAACGTGCTTGAATGAAAGGCATGTCGCGATTTTGTGTTTCGTGACTATTAGGGTCTCCTTACCTCCATTCCCCCGATATACGAGATCGCGATGACGCCAGATCGACAGTCCATATTTTTCCTTTGATCAACAACTGTAATCAAGTCAGGATTTCACGTTTCGCGACTTTGGGAGTCTCCTTACTTTTGTTCTCCCAATATCCGAGATCGGGATGGCACTAGATCGACTGTCCATATGTTTTCTCCGATCAACGGATGTAGTCTTGGGGTTTCACTTTTCACAACATTGGGAATCTCCTTACCTTCGTTCTCCCGATATTCGAGATTGCAATGGCGCTAGATTGACGATCCACGATATTTATAGATCTAACGGCCCAAATCAAGTCAGTACTTCACCTTTCTCTCCTTTTCCTCTTATGGAGTCCCTTCAAAACTTATCTGAATTTCAAATGTGTGCACTCCTTCCAGTAGATTCCTATGTAAGACTTGGTTCTTTCGAACGACTGTGCACGCCTTGCAACAGTCGCTTTGCCTCCTTGCAAAGTGAAAGTTTCGTGCTATCACTTCTGAGTTTCAGAATAGAAACATATCTCGTCACGCACTCCTTGCGTTATACGTGCACACATTGCACTCACTCAACAGAAGAGAAACAATTGAAGCTTATACAAACTGTTATCACACTAAATTGCCTTGGGTATTTTAGTTTGTTTTTATCCTTTTTTAATCCTTAGATTTTAAATTTTTTAAGTTTCATCCCTTTAAAGTTTATGTTTGATAGGACCCCTTAGACGATTAAAGTTTTGAGTCATAGCTCTAGTTTGATCCTCAAATTGATTTTTGGACTTAAACCCTTTTTAGTTCATGACTTAAGTTTTGGACCACTTCATGATTTGTCATTAGGATCAATCCCTCCCCTCCCATGACCAGACTGATGTGACACACCATTATCCTCACTCATGACCTCATGGGAATCACTTGATGTCCTTGCTTACCTATCCAATCATTTTTTAAAACTAGATCGTTGCTCACTCATCAGGCGGTTTCGTAGCGCCTTACCCGTTCATCATGATTTCCACCACAAGTTATGATTACCACGACTGATGTCATGTTCCATGTTTTTAGTTCCAGGAGTTGGTTAAATATACCTCCAAGATCTCGCATTTACAAACCCTGATAATGGTTTTTTATTTGAAAATTCATGAATGTTGCGCTGCTCAAACTCATAGTTCTGACCAGGCCACAACGGTGCGACCAAATTTGATGCTGAGGTAGATTCAAGGGTCGAAATGTTTGCAGCTTCATCCTAAGATTTCGCTGAAGATTCCAACAAGTGTTCACTCCACAGGTATCTCGTGTTGCCTCCTCTGCACATTAATTTTCACAAAGAATTTGTGCTCAGGTTTTGGTTTATCGGTCTTGCACAGTTGTAAGGGACTCATCTTTGCATGATAGCCTTGTCTCCTCTCTTTTTCAGACCTGTGAACTCCATTGTCTATATCTAGGTCTAATTACTCCCGTCTACCATAGCCATTGAGGTTGCAAGAACCTAAAGAGCCTATCCTCTACATACACATCGCTCTACACAGAGGCATTGCTTAACCCCTCTATGTCTCCCCTGCTTCCTTTCATTTTGGAGTTAAGCGTTCTTACTCAGTTACAAAGGGAAAATCATGGATTACCCCCTCACTATCTACACTCTCAAATACCTATACAAATCTAAGGGCGTAATTCCCACATTCAAGCTTGGCTTACTAGCACCAGTCTGTTTTAAAGGTCAACCCTGTACATTTGAAGCCCGATTTTAAGTCTTCCTAGTTATTACTATCCCATAATCCTTTAAAAGATCTCATTATAATCCATGGAGACTCCTCAATCGAATAAGATACACAAAGGGGGAAAGGTGGTTAGGACAGAACCTATGGACATGCATCCTTTTGATATAGAGCCCATGGCAAGAGAGGTTTTTCAAAGAGTGGGATGCCTTTCTTTCTGCAAAAATATGCAGAGAGGCCATCCAGAGGTAACAAGACAATTTGCATTACATTTTGATGGCAGGAGAACTAAGGTTGGGATTTGGAATTTGAGGTGACTGAAGCCTCTATCTCAGTTGCAATAGGAATCCCCATTACAAGTGAAAAGTGGTTCAAAACCACGGCTTTGAGTTCATCCTATGCTAAAGATTTCTTTAAACCTGAACATCAAGCCAGTGATTTGTCTAAAAGTATGCCAAGGAGTCAATTGATTGAATAGTTTGACAGAATATTGAAGATCATCCAGAGATATTTTACATGTGAAGGGAGATTTAACACATTGTACCAGTACCATATAAGACTTTTGCTTCATTTTACTAGTATTGTTGAAATGAATATCCCCTATTATTTGTTAAGGAGCATAGGTAAATATTCAGACATGATTCAATCCAAGTCTAAGGACGTATATTCTAGCCTTTTCGACTCTGGATTGATCATAATTCTAGTCTCTGAGGAGTTGGGTAAGAAAGAGATTTCATGGGATCATTTTGTGGTTACTTCTCACTTCAATTTGGATTTAACATCTACTCCTCAATCACTAAATGCAAGTCCTTTATCACCCACCAGTGTTGTTAAAGTAGGGACCAGTAGGAAGAGAAAGGGAAGAGCCCCTGTTCAAGTTTCAGAGGTCAGCAAGAAGGTCATAGGAGCTGAGGAGGAAGCTTGTCCTTCACCACAAAGAGATTTTTCACAACCTCCTCCAACAGGGTTAGAAGAGGTTCCTTCTTCTACCAAAACTACATCCAAGAAATGGAAGAAGATGCACTTCCCCTCTTCTCCTCCAGTAGTCAATACCAAGGGAAAAAGACCTTTCACAAGATCAACAATTCCTAAGGGAGTTGTTGAAGAATGGTTTCTACCTGAGATCCTTGTACAAAAGAAGAAGGGTGAAGGCATTGGAAAGCCTGTGGAAAGAATAGAGGAAATCCTTGTGCAAAATAAGAAAGAGAAAAGCAAAGCCACCAAGAAGCCTGATGAAGTTTACAAGGAAATTATTATGCATATGGAAGAGGAGACCGAGAAGACACCTATTGAGACTATGCATGTCACTACTCCACCTGACAGTCATACCTTCAAAAGACTTATCAGGAAACTTAGGGATGCAAGAAAAGAAGTGGATCAGTTGAAAACAGAGGCCATGTCTGATAGGGTGAGAATGAAAGACCTCATGGATGGCTATAACCATACCCTTGACTTGGCAAGGTTTGCATCAAGAAAGGCCCAACCCCTTCACAGGCAGCTCCAAAACCTTTATATGTAGAATAGAGGTTTTCAATCTCAGAACAGGAAACTTGCAAGTATTGGTTGAAGCTTCCATTGAGAAAGAGACATCAACAGTCAAAGAGAGCATAGCCCCAGTCAAGAAGTCTTTTATTGCTAAAAAGAAGAAGTCTGTTGTGCCAAATGAAGATCCTCCTTCTACCAGAAAGAGTGTGAGGTTAAGTGTCAAGGTAACAAAATAGTTGGTGAAAGGTGAGCCCCATTTTGTGAGGATGTTTCATTTTTGAGAGAGTAAATGTTTTTTCAAATGTTACCCCTGCCATATATATAGGCTTCTAAGCATTTAATTATCAGAGTTTTGGGCTTTTGCGAAGTGATAACTCCCTCAGTGGTAAAATGCACTACCTACAGTAATGCCAAGTCACTTAAGTATAATGGGTTTGACATAATGCAAGGCCACTACTTGCTCTGCACATGTTCAATATTGGAGGCAATGCATTTTTTGACAGTGCTACCTAAACTTGCACACAGACGCAACATAAGTGGTGCTACCTACAGGTGCTACCTAATATCTGGCAGAGAACAGAGTCTGCACATAAACTCAGCACAATAGTGCTACGTAATTTTGCTACCCAGTATTTCATAGAGAACAAAGGTTTGCATACATATGCAACAAAGTGGTGCTACCTAAATGCGCTACCTTTTCTACTTTCCCAGTTGTGAAGTACGCTACACAGACTACTACCGAAAGAATCTACCAACAGACACGAGGGATTCATGAGGGCTAAGCTAACAACTTTTGGATAGTTGATGATGGAGAAGAGTGTAGAAACAATAGATGGAATCATGAGGACAACCACATGCTTTTGAAAGACACATGGAAAAAAAGGAGTTGCGCAAGAAGAAGGAATCAAGTCATCTTGAAGATTGGCTGGATTAGTCACCAACATTTTTCTATTTTATAGCATAGGTTGTTAACTAAGTTGTTAGATCAAATAAATGTTTAGAGATTTTCAAGGGAAGGAGGCCAGCTCATACCTCCATCTATTGCCTCCCTTTTGTTATAAATAGTTATATCAAATTCTTTAGTAGGTTCCGATGGTTGAGAAAGGATCCCTTTGACTGTAATATTTTGATGAAGTGACTGTGATCTAGATATGTACTGGATTTAAGACATTTTGGATAATAAAAATCAACTTCTCTTTCAAATTATTTTCTTTTGATGATAAATGTTCAAGCTTTGAATAATTCACATGAATGATTGTGGTGATGTTATGGTGGCTCTTTGATCATTATATTATCATGATGTTTATTTAGCTTCCTTAGTTTCCAAGTTCAAGAAGATCTTGTGTTAAGAAACTTTCTTCCTTAGACTTTTGTAGACCTGATGTTTACAATAGCCCCTACATTCCTCTTATTCAACTCTTCCCTCTATTCATACTTACTCCCAAATTATTGATTGAAATTAGCCAAGACCTTGATTGTGGGTATATGCTAGCCCTGTTTTCCGAGTTGGAACATTATCATTTTGAGTCTGTTTCCATTTGTCCTTTTAAAACACTCTTAAATTCACATATAACCTGATGGGTACTGGGCTTCCCTTCCATGAAATCTGAAGGTGATTCCTAATGCTAACATTAACATTCACAATTTCATCCATTCATAATGAAATTCATTCATTTATGAAAACACAATAACAGAGAATTAAAAACAGTAACAATGCTATGCATTTGAGTCAATTTTCCTCTGTCATATTCATTCAAACGTAAATGGCTACATCTAATATCAAAAAAATAACTCAAAACTCATAAAGATCCTACTAACTCGCATCAGCCTCATCTGGGTGTACAAAACCTCTATTTTTCTTAGAGGGTCCTTAGGGTCCTCCCCGACTACTCGTCTACTTTGAAAACAAAAAAAAATCTAACTTCTACCTAAGTTCAATTACATTCAACACTGAGAGTGAAAATCCTTGATCGCTCATGATCATTCCACCTCCAGACACTTGATATTCTTCTGTTCTTAATCATCTCCCCAAAAGACTTGCAGTAACTCCCAACATTTGAGATTCTGAAATGATTCCTAGGCGCTAAGTTGTCCTACCACATGTGCTCACTCACAATGCTCTTGCATCATACTCCCCCTAGACAAAAATTCATGGACTCTTGTCCATGAGCTCCTGCACCAAATTTCAATGTTTCTGGATATGTGATTAATTTTCCCAACTGGCATCCTCTATTGGGTGTCCCTTCCACTTAACCAGATATTCAATATAGGTCTTCCTCCTAGTCTTCTTGCGAATTCTTTGATCAATGTTCTTCTCCATCTATGGTTTTTTTGCTACAGGCATTTGTTTCTCCCACTGAACCATATATTGATTTTTTGATCCCTCCGCGTCATCTTTCCTATAAGGATACAGGTCTGAAACGTTGAATATGAGAAATATGACCACATCATCTAGAAGCTCAATCTCATAGGCATTTGCATCAAACTTCCTCAAGATCTTACATGGCCCTATCTTCTTCCTTTTTAACTTGTTATACATTCCCCTTGGGAACCTTTCTTTCCTGAGATGTGCCAGAACTTGATCTCCCACCTCAAATTGAAGTTCTTTGCGATGTTGATCAACTCGGTGCTTGTACTCTTGTCTAGAGTTATGTAATTGTCCTCTGGTCTGACTATGGAGCTTATGCATTTCTGTAGAAAAATCGTCTGCTCCAGCGCTTCTGATGTCACTCTGTCCCAAGTCCCTCAACTCGGATACTCCCTTGGGTTGCATTCCATACAATATCTTGAATGGGATCTTTCCAGTTCTTTTTTTTAGCGATTCGTTGTATGAAAATTCTTCTTGTGGCAGAATCTGATCCCTCTGGTTATGATGCTCAATGACCAGACTCCTCAACAAGTTTCCCAAACTTTTTTTTAACACCTCAATCTGTCCATATGTTTGAGGATGATAAGTTGAGATGAAGGACAGATCCGTCCCCAAATTCTTCCACAATGTTCTCCAAAAATGACCAACAAATTTTGTGTCTCTGTCCGAGACAATGCTTCTGGGTAGGCCGTGAAGTCTCACAACTTCCTTGAAAAAAAGATTTGCAACATGGGTTGCATCACTTGTCTTCTGGCATGGGATAAATTGTGCCATCTTTGAAAATCTATCCACCACCAAAAATATGGAATCACATCCTCTTTGAGTTCTTGGCAGTCCTAACACAAAATCCATGCTTATCGCATTCCAAGGCCTCTATGGTATTGGAAATGGTTGATACAATCCAATTTTTTGTCTTTTTCCTTTTGCATGTTGGCATATTCTACATCTTTTTCACAAATTTCATCACTTATGTCCTCATAACTAGAAAATAATATGAACTGTTCAACTGTGTGAATGTTTTATCATGGCCAAAATGTCTAGCCAATCCTCCACTATGATTCTCCTTCAAAAGGTTGTCACTCATTGAACATTTTGGTATGCATAACTGATTTCCCTTGAATAACAATCCCTCTTTAATCATATACTCTGCCCAATGGCTCCTATCTCTCAGCATAGGATTCACACATGCTTTGTATGCCTCCTTGAAATCTATATCATCATTGTACATTTCCTTAAGGTGTTCAAACCCCAAGGTCTTCACCTAAAACTCCTCAAACATGCTTCTCGGTGATGACCATTCTTTGATTGCTTTCAACTTTTCTAGATCCATCTTTAGTTCATTTGAAGAGATCACAAAACCCAAGTAAAAGAGTTATGTCTTCAGAAAAGAGGACTTCTTTAGATTTATCAACAACTTCTCTTGTTGTGGTCTCCTCATCACTAGTGTCAGGTGTCTGAAATGATACTCTTTGATTAACAGGGGTATATAATATTGATTTCATTATATGTTGATGATTTAATAATTACAGGAAATGCAGAGAAGTTAATTGATGAAATCAAAGAGCAGTTATCAAAGGTATTTGAAATGAAAGATCTTGGTGAGTTACATTACTTCCTAGGTCTTGAAGTTTGGAGAAATGCAGGCCAAACTTTTGTTTGTCAGAGTAAGTATATCAGAGAAATACTTAAGAGATTTAAAATGGATCGGTGTAAGTCTTCTACTGTTCACACGCAACAGAATGTGAAACTTTCTTGTGATGATGGTTCGAAGGAGGTGAATGGCACTGTGTATAGACAGATGGTGGGTAGTCTAAATTATCTCACCACAACCAGACCTGATATTTCATATTCTGTGAGTGTGTTAAGTCAGCTCATGGCAAAACCTCACGAAAGCCATTGGAATGCAACAAAGGCAGTACTCATGTATCTAAAAGGTACACTTGATTATGGTATTAAATATATTGATGCATCTGATGTTGAGTTGACAGATTATTCAGATTCTGATTGGGCTGGCAATCTGGATGATCGAAGATCAACCACTGGATATGCGCCAACATTAGATCCGGGGTTGTTTCATGGAGCAGTAAAAAGTAGCCTACTGTATCTTTGTCTTCTACTGAAGTAGAATATAAAGCCTTGTGTGCAGCAACTAGTGAAGCTATTTGGTTAAGAAGACTTCTCCAAGATGTTGGAGAAAAATGAAAGGAACCTACAATGATCAGATGTGATAATCAAAGTTCAATCAATATTGCAAAGAATCCAATTTTTCATGCAAGGACAAAGCATGTTGAAGCTCAGTTTCATTTTGTTCAAGAAAAGTTGCAGTGAAATGAAATAGCTCTTATGTATTGTAATACTAGTGAAAATGATGTTGATATTTTCACTAAGCCTCTTGGAAAGATTAAGTTTGAGTTGTTTAGGGAGATGTTAGGTGTAGAAGTCAATCCATTCTCCATTAAGGGGGAGACTTGGAAATAATAGAGTAAGCGCCAGTTGTAAGCTTCAGTTGTGAGCATCAGTTGTAGGCGTGTTAAGAGTCAGTTCTTAGTTAAGAGTCTAGTTGTATTTGGGTTGCATGTAACCGACTCGGTAGAGTCTTTTCCTATATAAAGATGTAATCCGTCTTCATTGAATAATATAGAAGTGAGTGTAGCCTCACCGGTTGTTTGTTTCGCATATTTTATCTGTTGTAAGTGAGTGACAAGCTAGCAAAGGCCTAGGGAGAGATTAATCTATCCTCCATTCAATATTATGTTGTGGTTATATGACTCATATTCATGATGTGAAAACACATAAGTTGGAAACGAAATACACCCAAAATTTTTTAGTTTTAGAAATGTGAAAACTAAGGAAAAAAACAATGATTATAAATTTGGTTTTCTTTTAAAATACCTTGACTAAGTTCATAATTTTTTTTGCCCATTTGATTCATATTACTTAGTATTAATGCTCCATGTCCCTAGCCCTCTTCTACTTCTCGGTGATTTTCTAAAACTTTTGAACATCTTTTCCTTTTTGGTTATTTTTCCTTTTTGGTTATTTTCTAAAAACTCTAACAATATTGTGTTGTTCGTATTTGGAAAATCCAATGAAAAATATTTATATCCATTATTATTAAGCTAGAGGTGTACATTTATTGGAAATGGACACATTTAATAGGTTTTTAATTTTTAATCTGTTTTTTATGGACAAGATTTAATACGGATAAAATATTCTTCATAGCCATAATAAAATAATGGTTGTGATTTCAGTTATTAACTTCCTGACTGTTATAAAAAAGGCATCCATTTATGTGTTTATTTTTTTACATTTACTTAATCTTATTTAAATCCTATTTAAAAATTAATATAGTGACTAACTGATTTCCAAGTCTCCGTAATTAGCAAAGATTAAAGTTTTTGCACAATGTGGTATGAAGCTCAATCTTTTCATATTTACCAATTTACGGGTGCCATGTAATGTATTGTACCATTTATGTTGGTGGCCTTTCATACAATTCCATGCAACATTTGTCTTGGTTCCCTTTCATATTTACCAACTTGGGATTTCTTGGGGGCGTTTCATTTTATGGCCACCTTTCTCTGGCATTCTATTTGACATAGTAGTGGACAATGTCAGTTGTCAAGAGTGGCAGGCGAGCTCTGATGCATGGTTGGCGTTTCATTTTATTTATTTTTAATGAATGTGGAAAGCGTCTCAAATTAATTCTACTTCAATGATTCAATGATCGAGTTGCTATCATCTCTGTATATAATTATTTAATCCAAATCATGAGAAGTAAAGGATTGTTATTTATGATCTTGAGATGGATTTCGGATATGGGAGAAAAAATGCGAGGCTTGCAAATAGGCGTTGGAGAATGAGGGCATGTGGAAGTTGAGTTTGCCTTTCTGGCCTCACTTACAGTAACTAGTTGGGCCTTCCACGTGTTCCCCTTCTACAACATGGATTGCACAACAATATTACAAGTTCTTCATGCCATTTCTTATACATATTTTTAGTATTGGGTGAAACAGAGAACAAGATTAAAAATTCTTCTTCAATCTCAGTATTGTCATGTGTTTTCAGTGTTTTTTTAATATGTTTAGAGCAACTTACTTCCAATTTTTGAATGTTTTTGTTTGTTCAGTATCTTAAACCAAAATCTGTGTGCATGATAGTTGATGGAGAATAACACGGTTTAGATTCTCTCTATGTTATCCCCTCACAGAACTAACTATTTTTCTCTTTACAGAAAAAAAAACGAGCAATGTAGGATAAACTATTTATCATCTCAGTTATTTCGGTTTCAATTAGACAACTGCATAGGTTATCAAGAACATTTGGGTCCAGCAAGCATGCACATTCTTGGTTAGGGAAAGGGCGGCTAGGGAAATAACCCTAACGGTTAGGTTTTGACATTGGAAAGGAATGTGTAGAGATTTTAAAATCATTAGGAAGGAATGTGCAAAGATTTTAAAAAAATATCAAGAAATCCCAGTTTGATGGCCACATTTAGCTATCATGTTATGTGATTCCATTATGGGTTTTTAGCTAAAATTTGTTCATTCTTACCATCACTTTGTGGAGAAAATAAGCAATATCTTCTCACTTTCATACATTGTTTCAAATGTATGAACATTGTATTCAAAAAATTTATCCTTTTTACACATTGCTCATATTTCTCACTATAATGATTTCAAAGTTTTTGTTTGTTAGATATAATGATATGAAATGTATGAACATTGTATTCAAAAAATTTATCCTTTTCACACATTGCTCATATTTCTCAATGTAATGATTTCAACGTTTTTGTTTGTTAGATATAATGATATGAAATGTATGAACATTGTATTCAAAAAATTTATCCTTTTCACACATTGCTCATATTTCTGAATATAATGATTTCAAAGTTTTTGATTGTTAAATATAATGATATGAAATGTATGAACATTGTATTAAAAAAAATTATCTTTTTCACACATTGCTCATATTTCTCAATGTAATGATTTCAATTTTTTTTGTTTGTTAGATATAATGATATGAAATGTATGAACATTGTATTAAAAAAGTTTATCCTTTTCACACATTGCTAATATTTCTCCATGTAATGATTTCAAAGTTTTTGTTTATATAATGATATGAATTTACTTTGAAAATATTTGGTTTCTTCATATCTATTCATTTTAAAAACAAATTTTATTTTATCCCAATTTATATAAGTATGAGAGCGCCGTAATTTGTATAAGTACCAGAGAGCCGTGAAACAGTTGAGACAGTTTAGCAATGTTGATAGCCAAAATAAGTTCAAGCTAATTTACCAAGCTTAATGCACTTCTCGTTTTAAATAAAGAAGGTCCACTACATTTAGTGATTATACTTTTCCATGCATGGTTTGATAGCCAAAATAAGCTTAAGCTAATTTACCAAGCTTAATGCATCTTCCCGCTTTAAATCTCATAAAGAAGGTCCACTACATTTAGTGATTATACTTTTCCATGCATGGTTTGATAAGTATGGTAATTTGGTAAAAAAAAATTAATTTTTTTTCAAGTATGGTAATTCATCTTTATTCACTCTATGAGATTTAGCATTTACATGGCCTTATACCATTTAGCATGTTTAGCATTTAACATAAATGCATGTAAGAATGAACATACAATATTTATATTTAGGTTTAGGCCAATTTATAATTCATTTACAATAAATCTAAATTATCAAATTATCTATGGTCCTTCATCAACCACAAGTATAACATCTAATGAAAAATATGTATATCATTATTATATAACCTCCAACAAAAATTATGTAAATGTCTACGTAAATAAAATATAAAAAAGTTTCATAGATAAATTCTTAATTTATTTTTTAATATCTAATGAAAAATATGTATATCATTATTATATAACCTCCAACAAAAATTATGTAAATGTCGACGTAAATAAAATATAAAAAAGTTTTATAGATAAATTCTTAATTTATTTTTTAATAACACTTTTATTTAAATATTTAATTATACTTTAAGTTGCAACTTTAATTGAGTATTTATCATTAAAATAAAATAAAATATATATAGAAAAAACATGTACAACGAAAATTTTGGTTCATTGTTCCAATTTTGACCATAATTTAATGATACGTTGAAGTTACTTAATGACATGTAAAGTTGTTGGCACAATCTTGGACCTCAGTAAATAAGATTAATGAACTTCGCATGATTGAAGAAAGAGTAAAAGTCGTTTAATATGAACTTCACGTGAATGAAGAAAGAGTGAATGCCACTTAATTCTTTGTATTTAAGATTTATATTAAACAGGTTTCAATATATTAACAGTCCATATTTATTAAAAAATTTGTAAACGAGAAACTATTATGAGTCAAAATATCTGATTAGTAACTGTATGATTAGTAACTGAAAATATATATAATTGCTACAGACAACAAAAGAAGGTGATACATGCTATACACCATCCAATTTAATGTTGAACTAAATTGAACATTTTCTTAAATTGACAATCGACCTATCCTGAGTAGGTAGTTTTTGTAATATTTTGTTGTTGTTGTGAAAATGAGCAGGCGATTGTGTTTACTGTTTGTAATGGCTAGATTAACAGCTGTAATTTGCAACCTGCAAATGGTTGCTGTAGCTTACCAGCTATGGTGAAACGATTCAAGGATTTCTGGTTCCACAGAACGAGGCAAGGAAGCGAGTGGGAGTTCCTCCACTGAAATGGGATGTGAAAGTTACAACATATGCGCGTACTTACGCAAGGGAAAAAGAGGTGATACCCTCGTCAGTATTCCGAACGTCTGTTAGGAGAGAACATATTCTGGGCTAACTGTAGAGGTTGGAACCCTAGGCAGGCAGTTGGTGCATGGGAGGATGAGAACAAGTGGTATAAGTATGCAAATAATAGTTGCAACTTTGGCCAGGACTGCAGCAATTACACTCAGATTGTTTGGAGAACAACCACTCACGCTTGATGCCCCGTCGTCAAATGTGACAGTGGTGACACTTCATGATTTGCAATTACTGCTCTCCCTGGTAATAATGTTCGAGCCAGACCATACTGAACTTTGGGGTCGACCCTTCACCATTCATTCTTACTCTCGGTTTTTCATCTTCCTCCTCCTCTTTAACGTTCCAATCCATGTCGCTCCCTCATAATATGTTCTCCCTTAGGTGACCCTCGGAATGCTTCGGAATGCTGGAGGAAGCAATCACCCCTTCTTTCCCTTGAGTATGTACGCGCATAGGTGGTAATTTTGATATCCCATTTTAGTGGAGGAACTCCCATTTGCTTTTTTGCTTAGTTCTGCGGAACCAGAAATCTTCGAATCGTTTCACCAATGGTCATGGCTAAAGCAACTATTTGCAGGTTGCAAATTACAAC